>DWOQ01000694.1:0-10640 GCA_018251115.1 Codatractus alcaeus
CTGACAGCTTCACCGGATTTTTTGAGGCGAACTCCAGACGGGGCTCAAGCCTGGGGGATAGAAAACGGGATGGGAGGATTTTGGTCCCCGTTTCCGGATTCTTTGACAGTCCACCTTCGCTTGAGGGAAGGAAGGTTACGGACCCACACATACACAGTGAATAAGCACTAATTAATAAATAGTAATCTCATTCACGAATTTAGTATTTTATTCTGGGTCTGCATGTATATGTGTAATTGTCTTTGTGTGTGCGCGTGATAGTGACGACACAGAAAATCTTCGGGTGTTGCTATAAGTCGAGTGTGATGAATTCTACTTTAATTTCATAATAAAAATAAAATTATATTGACTAAATTGTCTCTTTAATCCCCAGGGCGAGTCAACATCAAGATTGACCGTGATGTCGTATCTACATCCGTTCATGAAGAGCTCGACTTAACTTAACCAATCACGTGACCACACCCAACGACAAGACTCGAGCTCTAGTACGAATAGTATGTGGTAACTTTAATCATTTTTATTGTCCTCTTTATGTGAATAAGATACAAATAAATATATTCTATCCAAATATAAATAACTCTGTGACGCCAAGTGTAAAATTTTATTCGAAAAATAATCACAATGATAAGATTTGTCCTAACTCCCGGTCCAGTTAACTAAACTGGCATTGATAATATTTATGCACTTGGAGAATTTGAAAGGAATTATAATTGTCATTATGTAGGTTTTTTCTCAAACACTTTCGTTGATTTACTTAACTAAAATAGTCTCGGTGCTAAGCTAATGCGAGCGTGGGACGTATTAGTAGCGAGAAGATCGCATTCGAATTACTCCGCTACACAGCTACTCCATAAAAAGTGTAAATTAAGGGAAGTATTGACATTTCCAACAGTTAAATGACAGTAGTAAATGAGTTTATTGATTTTTTTAATTTTAAGAAATTAGAATGTAGTGGTTTTTTTAATATTTTTTACTGTAATATAGAGCTCAAGTCTTGTTATGGAACTAATACGAAGACATTCATACATACATACAAATGTGACAAAACACAAATACATCAAACACTTGAAACAAATGAAAACTGAATCAATACCAGGCTCCGGTGAAGCTTTTACGAGTATCCGGACGAAACCGTTACCAGTTTCGATGAAAGCAACGACGTTGGACGAAACTATTAGGAATGTCGGACGAAATGACAAGGACCGAAAAGAAACGTATTTTTGGATATGTGAACACTAAGTGTGGAGTGGAACTTTGAACGTCGAACGTTTTTGTGTGTATATGTAATCTTTATTCTGGTTTACACAACTGAAATAATGCAAGAAAATCGTAAGTCTTATCACGTATAGAGTTTTCTTAGACGATTATGTTCGTAAAGCCGTAATGCATCCTTGTGTGAACCGAAAGATCTATTTGTAGTGAGACGTGGCAAGACAAATAAGGGTTGAATAGTGGTACATAAGGCATTCCAACTTAGGCCGCCGTTTGTAGATACTCCTACACTATTTATGTTTTAATCAGTGTTAATATCAAACGAATTATATACTCGTTTATTGCACCTGTTGCATAAAGCCTTAAATAAATAAAAATATTGAAATAGGACGAAACTGTAATGAAATAGGACGGTCTTGCCACGTTTCGTCACGAACTTAGTCGACATAAAAGGGACGAACGAGTTTCGTCCGTAACTCGTCAAGGAATTGTGTTAAATTACGAACCGAAAATTGCAACGTGTCACAATTCTGTCGACATCCATATGTGAATATTTGATATGTTTAATTAAGTAGATGAATTTTTGTATCTATATATCGTCGATAGAAAGAACTGGAATGTAAAGCAATGTTCGAAGGGATTATTTAAGTAGGTTTATAGATGAACGTTGATCGTTTATCGCGACTTATTACGAGTAAATTAGTCGTGGAATTAAATTTTTTTTATCGTCGTTAATAAAATTTTGATATACAATTTGATAGATAAAATTTAGATGAAATTATTTACTACTACTGGGGACTTCATACTCTTGACTACTCACCTTCCTTACATTGTCGGTGAGGAGGTAGGCATGGATATTCGGACCTCGAGGTAACCCTCTTTATCCGAACAGAAACACCTGAGAGTAATTACCCCCCGGAATATTTATGTAGAATGTTAGCGAAATTATATTATTCCACACAGAATGATTTATAATAAACTATTCGTACAAATTATTTTCGAATCGTTTCGGTCTTAGGGGTCACATATGACTAACGTTACATCTCCCTTTCCTTCCCCCCTCTTCTGCTAATTTAAATTGTCAGGAGAGGGGGAAGCATAGTAATTTGAGTCGGAAGTGGAATGACTTAAATTATATTGTAATATTTTGAAAAATCTTTACATTTTATGTATAAAGTTAATATTTTTTATTGAAAATACCGTATTTAATTATAATTTACTATGTGACTGAAAAAAATACTGATAATATTAAACTATTTTCATGCAATTTTCCTTGTGATGAGTACTTTTGTTTTTATTTTTTATAATATTACAATGGATTATAAGTCTTTGAAAGTTAATAATCTGAATAAATCTGAATCTGAATGAAAGTTAATAATGTGAATGAAGCTTATAGTTTCGTGACTTCACATTGGTATAAATTGCCTCAAAATTACCCATATATTTTAATAATAATTTGATAAACAAATATTTATTTTTCAAATACGTGACGTCACAATAAACGGGAAGATCGATTGGATACGTTGAAAAACTATAGAAATCATTGACGTTATTTATTGACCCCTTTACGGAAATGGTTTTTGAACTATTCATCTAATTAAATTGTATGATATAGACGATAATGTAGCAATTTGGACCAGTAATAGGTGTGAGCGGGAAGTCTTTGTCAGTGTTATAATATGATAGTCACATTCGTAAGGACGAATCAGGGGGCACATGTTTATGTTCGAGGCCTCGTCGGTGTTAGAAAGAAAGAAAGAAAGAAAGAAAGGAAAGTTTATTCCATATTTATGTTATGTGGCATACTATGACCGTAACTTAGACGACATAAAACTCGAATGAAATCCAATTAAAACATTCTAAGTACACGTCTATCAAAAAATTATTTCTAAAAATATTCCTAAAATTTTATGGAGGAAGTGGTTCTGGAGTACTTTCAGATGTTTAATTACATGTTTTTATTTTGCACATAGCTTCACAAGGGGTGCGTGTGTCGTGGGTGATAAACACGATTGCATAAGCACCCAGACCCAGAAAGGCAAACATGATGAAGAATTTATATGATAATAACTTGTATATTTTTTATTCTGTTCACAATACGGTCATAGTATGGGGTCGTATAGCGAGCAGGGGCCTTTGGGACTTTTGCATATTGTAAAAAATGATACAAAGATCAGTAAAATATTACATAGTACTTCATATCGTTTTAAAATGGATACTTAGTACATTTTTTTGACTCAATAGAAAAGATGTTTTCAAAGTGAAACAAAGCCACAATCCTTAACAAGTATGAAGTAAGTAAAGAATCTGTAACAAGTATTGAGAAGAACAGAATGAGTGGGTAAATACATTTTAAGGAAGTAGTCATTATTCACGTTAAATATCAAATTTTAATATCACATTTATTATTGTCAGGGATTTTTATAATGTTCACAATTCATAGGCACGTTGTAAGGTTTTAGAACTGGAAATGATTGCTTTAAGACTATTTAACTATAATTTGGTAATTAATAATTTGCGTATGAGATACGGAAGAAATGGCACGCGATAAAGATTTTATGTTCGATTTATGTGTGCGTCGAGTACGTGTCACCGGCGTATGCGTACTCTAAAATATCATCGTGCACTCACACATACATTATGTTGACGTGTGATTTGTGCTAAATTTCTATAGTTCTGATAAATACCCGTTACAAATTGCGTGCCCGAAAGCAAAAATAAAGTAACGACTTTTTTTAACAAAATAACGTAATAAAACTTGTAATAAATCTGCGTTGTCTGTCGTTCGTGCATTATTAATTATGCGACTTGAAGGCCATTTCCAGTTCTATAAATTCTATAAACTATCACCACCTTGCAAAAATAAACCGCCATCTTTAATTGTAATTTGAGTTTGATGTTTTCATATTTTTTTATAAGTCTGACTCTAACAACGGTTTCGAGAATTATTTGTTTCGTATTCGAAATATCATAATATATCAATTCGATTTGCAAATAATAAAAAAAGAAAACAATTTAAAAAATAGAATATTTAAAAAACCTCGTCACTTTTATTTGCACTTTGTCTATGAACTTTAAAAAGTTTTAGTTAAATAAATTATATTGAATGATAATTTATTACGCGACTGATAATACCGAACTTTCTTGATATGTTTTTTTTTTTAATATTGTTCATTGTATAAATACATTTACCTTTTTTATTTTTTATAATCTTTGAATATAATCGACAAATTCTTACTGAAGCTGTTTATAATCTGTATAAATATAGAATATTACATTTTTTAATCTTTATTGTATTCAAATTTATGTATGAACTATTCCTTTTTTGAAATGTGTACGCCGAAGACCGTATTCTTTGAGGTTTTTGGTTTTTTTTTCTGTCAAACTTTTATTCTTTTAGATGTATTTTTATTTGTATTTCAATTTATTTTAATAGGATCATTACGCTTATTATGTTTAGAGCTAAAACTTTGTATTTAAGGATTCTGTGTGTAATTTGGGTTCATTATTCAACCAATGCATAGTGATTGTTAGAAGGGGTTGTACAGACAAACATATGTATGGTTTCGCATATATTTACAAATGTACGATTTGATTGAACGTACGGCTAGTTTAAAATTTGTGGCCGTTGCCTCCCAGAAACATCACCAAAATATCTTTACATATTTATCTTATAATTCAACATCTGTGGTCGACTTTAATAATAATAATAATAATAATAATAATTTATTTCATCACACTTACGAGTACATACACTTTGAAAAGGTCTTTTACGTTTCATAGTTACACTGTTCCTTGCAACTAAGTTGGAACGTTTCATGTCATGTCTATCTTATGGTCTTCAAATCAGAACAATGGCGTAATACATCTCTGAGATAGATACAGTTCTCGCTCGAAGGTTTAAAATTGAACCCAAATATAACTTAATTTAGTTTACTGTTAAAAACACTGCCATATTAACCTTTAAAAAAAATCTTTGGAATTTTTCACTTAAAAAAAAGAACACTTAGTTCGGTGTAATTAACATGATAGTTATAGATAGATAATATTTGTATTCAGATTAGATTTATATTAGTATAGACGAAATATTTAGATAACAGAAAGGTCAGTTGTTAATTTTTAATTAATTATTAACTAACCTGTACGTAGTCGAAAGATTATTTATAAAAGATTTGGAAAGAAACAAAAATTAGAAATTCTATTCGACGTTGTCGTTTTTTTTTTTTAGGAAAATGTTTGAATTTAAGACTGTACGATTGAACACGTTTTTACCTATAGTTTATGTTTTTTAGTTCGTCATATGTATTCATGTATAATAAATATGATAGACTCCATTTTTATTAATCTCTAGCTTAAGTATGTATTTTGTATGGTTTAAATTAAACTATGTTTTGTGATTGACGTTTATCGCGTAAAGGTTTGCTGCTATTAATTTAACCATAGGTTTATTGCATATCTGTGAGCCCCAATGAATAATATGATTTAGTTAGAAGCTAAATTTGATGCCCCGTTATAGTGTCTTAGTAGCTATGAACACAATCTTTTGACCAATAAGCTCTCAATATTCATCTTTTTCAAGCCCGTTGATAATGAAGTCTGTATAGCCCTGAAACGGAGCAACATATTAAACTCTACAAGATGCTTTTTAGAGTAAGGCCGAAATAGAATTTTTGACCGAATGCAACTTTGGTTTTGGCCTTTGATTTAGTTTCGGCCGAAACCGGAACTTATTGAGAAATTACATTTTCTGTTTTATACTATATCTAGTGCATTTTTACACATATACTTTTATCGTAACCGTATTTAGCGGCGAGAAAAACATGTAACTTCAACTTACGCGTCTGTTACTAAGCTGAACTCATTAATGACAATGAGCTCACAACCTCGCCCGTAATTAGCCGAACAGTACGTGATATGTACGAATACATCGAATGTTCGGCCGATTTCTGGCTGAAACTAGACAAGCCCGAAACAGAATCTAAAACGAACACTTGAGAATCGGCAAACCTGACGTTTCGGCCGATTGTTAGCGGAAACCGAAACTGAAATCGAACCTGTGGTCGGTATCTAGTTTTTATGTACATGTTTGCTTTAATGTTATAATATGAAAGTGAAATGTACTGTCATAAAAAATGGGACATCGTTTAGCTTCTGTATATGAATACATACTCAAAACTGGCTCAAAATATGTTTCCGTTATCAATGTAAACTAGTGTTTGTAAATTGTAATCATTTTTATGTATATGAGAATATATTTCTCCAATTACTCATATTTATTATTTGTGTAGGATAAAATCATAGTATTTCGGAAAGAACTGATTCTTTTAAGTATTTATTCGCTACGTTTGAGTTCGAAATTGTTTTAAGGTGTTTATTTTTGTCCTAAATCCAGCGCAACGAATTTCCAAAAATAAAAGTAAATAATAAATACTATGTATTTTTGGTAATGTATCGATGTTTGTTTTATCTGTGCACACTGTTTTCCAATTTCAATTGTGTCGTTGACGTAGTGCATATTTTTGTCAAAAAAAAAAACTAATTCATATTTAAAATATTTGTTTTTCGACGTAATATAATAAAATAATTATGTATATTAATATAAACATGAATAGTGTAGTAAATACAGTTACAAATCATTTTTCTATTTCTAATAATTAATTGTCGTTGGAAAACAGTAGACAATTATAAATATTTTTGTGTTTTTGAAATGTAATGCTTGTATGTAAATGTTAAGGGAATCATATCGAAGAGTTGAATTAGGTAATTTTGAAAACGGAATAAAGATTTCTTCTTAATATGATTTTTTATTTTCACCTTATTTTTTCGTTTGTAAAATGTATTTATAAATCAAGGGAATGCGTAGAATACATTGGAGGTACATATGTAGATGTCTTCAGGATTTATAACACCTAAGGAAGACGGTTAATGATTTTACTAATCTAAATAGCCATTTTTTTCGACCCGCATGGCGATGCGGTTACCACACCGGTCTGACAGGCAGAGGGTTCCGCGTTTGATCCCCGACCAGTCAGAAATTTTAGTGATGAATTTACATTTCTGTTCTGGGTCTGGGTGTTTGTGTAAGGTCTTTGTGTGAGTACATGGCACCCACGTCACGGAATCCTAGTGTGGGCTATGAGTGTAGAAAGCGTCTAGAGATTTTTTTGCAGTTTTAAAGGTAGAAAATAAAACACCCACAGACAAAATCAAATAAAAAAAATAAATCCGCGATTGAGAATGGAAAAGCATTGGCGGTCTTAAAACAACTGAACCAGTTATCTTGAATCGAAGCTACGACAACTTTATCAGCCATTCAAATAAGAAACTGGATAAAAAACCGTTCAACCCTCTAACTTTGAACATTTTTTGATGGAATTTTATATTTCCATCTATATGTATGTATAAAAAATATATACGTATGCGAATTAATTACGGCTATATAAACTTACAATCAGTTGAGTTTTAATGCCACGTTAATGTTATATACGCTATTTTCCAAAATATTCGTCATTGGAGTTCATGAATATTACTAGTGTGTAGTGTTAGTTTTTGCGACTTAATTCAAACTCAAACTCAAATCTTTTATTTCATCATAAGGTATATGCAGCACTCAATGAACGTCAAATTGAAATCGGTTCATCAGCTACTGGAACAAAAAGCAAGATTTTGAGAAAAATTGAGTTTTTGTATACCTGTACAGATATTTTATATATGCCATGCCATGCCGTGCCGTGCCCTGCGCCTGTACATATATTTTAAATTCCTAATTTCGTTAATTATAAAAGTAATTATTTTAAAACCTTGTCAACTTTAATTAAATATTCTACCTCTGTTATATACGTGTTTGTACACATTGTAACTGAATGATTGAAAAAACAAACGAACACAAGTTATCTGTCGTATACATCCGACCGGGTCGGCACGGACACGAAAATATTTATCGTATAAAACCAACTGGGATGGTTAGCATGTTAATACATACAATACAATACATGAACTTGTCTCTCAGGAAAACAACGATGTATCTACTTGTTACCTATTACCTATGATTTTACTTATGTTACCTATGATTCTGTGAATGATCATTGAAATTACTTATAATAAACTTGAAGAGTTTTGACCGTGACCTTTGACCGCGATTTAAATTTTAAAATGGTAATTTAAAGAGTCTACGTAATTACAACTGGCAATTAATTGCAATTCTAAAATCAATTCCATATAGACATGTTTAACGAAACAAGTGTAAATGTTTGATAACTCGAAAATGAGAGTAATTTTCCATTCATAAACACTTCAATGTCATTGATCAATATCAAGTTGAAAGTCGTTTACATTAACTATGGAAGCACTAAATAAATCAATTTATTACCGACAGTGCCAAGTTCCTACAAAATGTGCTTTCAAACCACTTTCTAAAGTCACTAGCCCACTATTCGTCCTTTTTCGAGTACACCAATAATTCTCGGTACAACTTGTAACAGCATGAAAGCCATTAACTTTCGTTTTGACAAATTCACCGTTTAGGTATGTGTCTGACTTTCTGTATATTTACGATAGTTTATTATTATATAGTATTATATAAATTAAATAATAATATTATAGACATATCAGCAATTTGTGTGTTTTTATTAAAGAATACATTAGTAGTTTTAGAGACTTTTTGTCTTAAGTTTTAGTTTTTTTTTAGAGTCAATAAGGCGAGTCGCACAACGGAGCAGGTCCAGACCTAATACGAAGGTTTCCGACATTCAAACTTTCAATCCCCGACTAGTCAAAGATTGTAATGATAAGTCTAGATTTCTGTTTTGGTTCTGGGTATTTGTGCATTCGTATTTAATTCGTCTAACTTACTCGTACACTTACAGGTACAGAGTACTATGTTTTTAAGTAATTTTGATAGTTATGTATGTATGTGTACCTATTACTAGTTCAATCAAGTTCAAAAACAAAAGGTTCTTAATTCTACGTTTTCTTTGTTTTTTTCTTTTACTTGTGTCTTAACCGCACATATTATTGGGTAAACCGATTTTGATTTCTTTTATTGAACGCCGTTGTTCCTACGTGGTAATACCCGGTGGTGGTTCCTATGTGGTATAACCCGGAAACGGGGACCAAAACCATTCCTCCCATCCCCATCATAGTCTTCTGTCCCCCAGGCTTGAGCCCCTTTAGGAGCTCGCCTCAAAAAACCCGCTAAAGCTGTCAAGGCCACTATGGCCAACAACAATACACAATTCGAAAAAAAAGATATTGCTAATAACATGACGATGAAATGAAATCTACATCTATGGAGTATCTACTCTAAGTATGTAGGCTGAAGATCATGAATAGTTCCATATTTTCATTTATGGCTTAAACATAGCAACTTACTATAAATCGTATTCAATAATTTTCTGTTTAAAATCAAAAACAAAATATTTATGCATCGCTAAAAGGATATGGAGACAAAATTAATATACTATCTGTCAATAAGCTTAATAAAATCTTCAACAGAAACATTTAAATGACTAAACTGGTCTGGTGCAGCGATAAATATTTCTGTTCGTATTTTTGACAGTCGTCGATTATGACAAATATTTCCGGAACATAATTATGTCAAAAGGAAAGCTTTTGATTAAATCGTTTTAAATATTGCAGATAATAAATTTACTTACATGAAAAGAATTTATATTTTTACCGTATTTTGAAACGTATTTTATTTTAAGTTTCGAACAGTTGGTGCCAGTCGATATGTAAAAGGGTTCGCTGTGAGGATCCTGGGTTACATAGTTCTTACTATACAAAAAACCCCTGTCTTCTTCAGAACTACTCCAACCTCCAACCCCCAACGCATCGATGACCTTTTTTATTTAAGCTATTCAAAGGACTATGCTTTCCAAGTTAATAAAGTTACGTGACCATACATACCTTCGTTCTCCAGAAGTCTTATGCTGGATGGTTCGAGCTCTTGCTGCCCGTGATCCCGCAACTCCCTATTAACCGCCTCTTACTACAAGCAGGATATAATGTAGTTCGTATTCAAATCCGTGCTACAAAAGCACATCCTACCCAGCACACACATACTAACAGAAACTTTTATCGAGCTGCAAACACGTAACGTATATAAATATATGAATACAATAAGGAATTAGTAATAATAAAAAATGCGGAAACCGTAATTTACAACGGCCAGCGGTACGCGAGTAATGTATTTTAACATAAAATCGGGTAATATCTGCAATTATTGCATAGTGAGTAATTATTACATAAACAAGTTAATATAAAGCGGTTAACTAACTTATCTTAAGTTGAGAAAAGATCGTAAGATATCGCTTAAGTAATAAGCATAGGTAGCTACTGATTTTATGAAGCGATTTGTTTTAAAGTAAAGGCACTCTCGGTAGAAATTAATTAAGAAATATATACTTGAGATGGTACTGAAATAAATA
>DWOQ01000695.1:0-10640 GCA_018251115.1 Codatractus alcaeus
CGGGGGCCGAGCGGGGCCCGCCGCCGGGCGTGGAGCGCGCCGCGCCGCGCGAGCCGCCGCGGGAGGCCGCGCGCTCGGCCGCCGTGCGCCCCTGCGACACCAGCGCCGAGCTGTTCGCGCTGCAGGCCGCGCGCCTCACCGCCGCGCAGCCGCTCAAGGGGAAACTCACCAACTGCCACAACTCCGGATGTGAACGGTAACGACCCTTCTAACAGCTCATTATATTTCCATACATACGAGTTACCGAAATAAACAAACATCTTAGGTAATCTTAGTAATATCTTACAAGGCGATCGAATCCACAGTTCAGTTAAATTCTATCGCTGGACAGTTACAATTTCTTAAATTACGATTTTTCTTCTGTTGAAAAATCATAATGCAAAATCATGTAGGTTATTTAGTATAACGTCGTTTCATAAAGAAAGTATTCGTGTGGTGGCAGGCCTTTCAGCGTGCAGAAGATCCAGCACAGCAACCTGATCCTACTGGTGGTGGACACGCTATGCCCGTGCGGCGCCAAGCGGCTGGACGTGCGCGCCCGTGAGGCGCCGCCGCGGGCTGCTTGCCGCCGTCGCGCCGCGCCCGCGCGTCGTCGCCCGCCACACTGCGTCTCCTACCACCCTGAGGTGAGACCACAACTACCCCACAGGTCCTGCTTACCGCTCTTGTACCCGAGCCTATGCATATTTTGTATTCTAAAAATAAATATTTAATTTAATGGCCAACATAGCTATTTTAAATATTTAAAATCAAATAGCAAACAATCAAAAAATATTGTCATTTATTGTTTCCAGTTTAAGAATGACTGCATTTAGTGTGTGTAGAATTATGTCACCATTAGAGTTGACAACCTCTTTGATATGATAGGTACACCAAATTAAAAGCAAAGATAAAACAAAAGGTTTAAAATCCGAATGGAAACTGTATCAAATCATCATAATCAGACAATCTGACACAGTAAAACCTTTCTTATTTAAATATTTCCATACTTCTGAATACAATAACTATAAAATTACCATCGCAGGCGTTTACAAGGAAAGCTATCCGTCCCCAGGAGATCGAAATCGAGTCGTGCGACAGCGCGTCCCGCGCCCGCGCCCTGGCCGGCGTGCTGGCGGCGCTGGCGGCGCGCGCGGCACTGGCGCTGCTCACGTGACTCGCGCGCGAGCCCCGACACCACACCGCAACCCCCACCCGAGACGGTGTCCACGATGCTTCACTCCCGGTCGAGCTCCGGAACGTTCCGCGGGTCGACGACCGAATGTGTTCGTGTATTTAGCGTGATCGAAATGCGGTTCGTACGATTGTCGTGCTAAGGTTGGTCCTCGCGCGCCCTCTCTTGCGACGTCGCATCCGCGCGAGGAATTAAAGAGTTTTGATCAATTTTATCGACTGAAGTTTTGGTCCGACCAAGTGAACTTTTGATCTTGTTTTGAGACAGGATTATCTATTTGGAATAGGGTAAGATAAAATATTTTCCCTCTATGTTAAGTTATTACTTTTCATATTGAACGCCCACGTCCGCTCTTTGAAATGCGATTGTAGTGTGATTACAAGGAACTTACTAAGTATAGATTCGAACGTAACAGCCAGTAAACGGATAAGTACTCTAGCTATTTTACTGATTTTTATAACGAATATTCATTAGTGTTTTTGCAATTTCACTACAGTTACTTTTCTTCGTACGTGTTAAGGCTTACTATGATACGAACTCATACAGTAAATAGGTAGGTAACGAATATCTTGTTAAATTTAATTGAGGATTATCATATCACAACTTAAATATCTAAAAAATTATAGCTAATGTTAATAGGTATTGAAAGAATTAATGTATAATAAAAATATCGTTTAACACTGTTTTAGAAAAATTTACCTATGTTGAACCTATCTCGATTTATTTCTTGGTATATGTCATTCAAATTGATCGCATATGTATTGACTAGTTGCATAGAGTTATTATTGTAAATAAAAAATACTTTGTTTGTAGGCAAATATTTTGCTAAATTTATGTGTGCCTGTGTCTCATCTTTTGTAATGTTCGTTTTATCGCAGAGTCCGCATTGCGAGTACCTACGTATTTAATATGTTAATATGTGCCGTATGTACACCTCAATAGTTAAAATAACTTAAGATAGGTACGAGATATGCCGCGAACGCGTTACGACTTTGTAGTAATGTTTCAGAAAACACTGTTACAACATAACGCTGTTATGGTTTCAAAAAAGCCGCATCAGATAAATCTGTACTAAATCGTAAATGGATTTCTAGGAAAGTATAAACTTGAAATAAATCTCCAATTAATCAGCGGTTAAGTTAATAAACACTACCTAACGTAAATAAGGCTCTCTAGAGTTTATAACTTAACGGCATTTACTGTTTTTATGGTGTAAGATATGTGAAGGAACTTATAGCAATGTTTTGAGAATTAGGCTAACATTTGAGTTTTTTTTAACGCAATTCTACAGGAATCTAATGCTTTGGGGTATATAAAATATACTTACTTATCGCATATAGAGATAATGGACATTATACATAATTACCATGGTCTTTCTATTTCGTCTAAAATTAAGCATTATTATAGATTTTTTATTTATTTACCAAACCCACCAATAACTATGTAATGCGATGCAATTACTTCACTTAATACCTATCTGCCAAACTGTAGCACAGTTTGGTAACAGAATGTTTCCAATAATTGCTATATTGTTATTCCAACCACAAACACTCATTTGAAAATGTACACGTATGGTATAAAGTAAAATAAAACTAAAATCTTAAAATCAAAATACCGGTACTTGCAATGTTGAATCTCCGGCGACTGTCTCATTCCTAGTCGTTAGTGATTTTCTCGCCTAAAATTTAAATAATGTTGAATTTGAGAAACTGTAAACAGTCTCATATTTTATTGTAAATATTTACTAACTTTAATGGCCTACTACATTTTTAATAACGTGTGTTGCTAATGTTTATCTAGTTCGAATTCGACTTCTGCTGTCGTGCATTGAAACGCGTCACATATCTCAACAGTCCAGAGAAATTAATCAAAAGGATTCTCTTATGTTCAAATTACCTTTTTTGTATGACTAACATATACATATGTAGGATATCTTCTAAACATATCCAAATCCAAATTGACGTAAGATTTTAAGTCACAAAAGGTCAAAGTCTAATTTTACTTGATTAGCTATAATAATTTGTATTAATCATATACTATCAAAACTATTGTCCATAAGTATTTGGTTGACCGTTTGATCCATTGGTATATCTGCAAGCTATATATTGTAGCGTTTTAAGAATAGTCACTATAAGGATATTATAATACATTTTAATAACTTGTTCGTATTGTACCTTTCTTGAACGCAAAATACATATACCAGATCCGTATACCCATACATAATATTCAAATATAGAAATTTTGTCAAGTAGTTATAATAATAAGAGCTTGCTGTTGTCCTAAAAATTTCGAAAATAAAAACATATTTTTTCAGCAATTAAATAGTACAAATCACACATAAGTATACCTACAATGTAACGCTCGCATATCATGTGCCAAACCACAGCCACATTTCATATTTCACACAGATTAGACGGGACCGATATTTATGTATGTGATATCAACGCGGGACAACGGCAAGCTCGCACTCAGTGTTCACTGTTGGTCACAGTAATCTCATGTTAATGTAACAATATTTACTCGTGTAGTTCAATGGAAGTTTACTTCGGCGGTGTTCTTAGGTACATTATAAAGTTTCCTAGTGTAAGCCTAACGTTTTCTGCAGTTATTATAATGCATGTTGTATATAAACATTACAATCGAATGTACGGAACGACCTAGAAATGTAAGCTGGCAGCGTCGGATGCGAGTGGCTTCTTCGACAATACTATTTTAAGATGCCTAATTTAATTTAGTGAGAGCACGCCAGTACTCTCACACAGCTCCCACTCGTCTCTGTCAGCCCGTAACGGAGAACGGGATTACTGTAATCAATGCGCACAATTCACTGACTTGTTCGATCGTATCGTATTCGTATTCATAACGCAATACCTACATACTCACAAACTGTCAAACAGAATTGTTGGGGATGCTTTTGAGAAATGTACATTTTGTATAAATAAATTAAACAGTAAGGAGTCGATGACGTAATCGTTTCAGCTAAGGTGAGTGGCGACGACTGGTAAAGTATTGAAAGTGCTTCTTGTAAGCGTCGAGTCTTCCATAGCAGTCGAGCGCGCGGCCTGAATCTACTGTAACGTCTAAGTATTAAATGATAATAATAGCGTATACTTATCATAGCATAGGCGGAGCTCGCGCCGGACTCGCGGGTTAGATCTATATAACTATAGACACAAAACAAATACCTCGTTTAGTTACGCAATACGTAATAGCTAGACAATTAGCGTTCATTTCGCGTTTAGTTATTGAACATATCAATTCAGGCACCAAATGAGACTATAGCGTAAGCGGTTTTTTAAATGTTTTCAATAGTGATCTTATATACATATTTTAAGTGGGCCTCGATCGATTATATCTTCAGAACGTTATATATATTTCGAGAGAATTAACCGCAGAGTCATAATGTTTTCGATTAATTAACAGTTACACGTTAAGTTCGGGCTAAAACCTTTCAAGGCTGCAAAATTAATAAGACTTATAGGAACCACATTTTCAATTTCCCCCAAACGGCTCCTAACGGCAACATTGCATAGGATACCTACATATTACCTACGACCCGCGTGGCGCTGCGGTTACCACACCGGTCTGACACGCAGAGGGTTCCGGGTTCGATCCCCGGCCAGTCAGAAATTTAAGTGATAAATTTAGATTTCTGTTCTGGGTCTGGGTGTTTGTGTATCGTCTTTGTGTGTGTACATGGCACCCATGACACAGGTGGGGCTGTGAGTGTAGAAAGCGTCCTTTTTAAATACAGATGTTACATCAACACCCATACCCTGAACCGGCCAGGAGTCGAACCCGGAACCCTCTGCGTGTCAGAACGCTGAGGTAACCGCACCGCCACGGGGGTCGTCAAATATCTCGAATTTTCTGATATTCTTATAGTAAAATTTCTTTTAATAAAAAAAAATATATTACAAAAGTTTGTACCATATTAAATACACACATACGTCTTAGTATATATAATTCAATTCATTTGTCCGTATAAATAAGTCTTTGTCTAGTCTTTGTGTTTGAGAAATTAAAGAACTAAAATAGAAAAATATAAATATGTTTATTGTATTTTACATTGCTACATTTTATTTTACAGTGACATATTAACGAGTGAAACTTATGATGTAATTCGTTATATTACTTAAACTTTGGTATCGTTTTACATTATAGCCGTGGTGGCTTGGTCACTGGCCTATTCAGAGGCCTAAATGTAGTTGGTTCACGTTCCTTAGGATTAGCTCTTAAAGCATTTTGTGGGTAACGAGGTCCGGAACTTCTGGCCGTTGCCTTATAAGAATGTAAGCGAGCTGGAATTTTTATTGCATGTATTTTTACTGGTCGGATAATAATTTTTGTTTTCTTTGGTATATAGGTATGGAAGTGCGCGTGCTTTGGTACCTTTATATGGGCATGATGGCCATGATGGTGATCGTACTCATGATGATCATGATGAGCGTGAACATGAGAATGAGTAAACACTGGTGGCGGTGCAATGTATGTTAGAGGAACTGGAACAACTTCCACAGTAGTCTTGAACTTTTGCGGTGCTTGCGGTACTTGCGGTATTGGTGGTAACTGTGGTAATGGACGGGGTAGTATAGGACGAGGTTCCACTGGTCGTGCAGGTTGTTGAAATGGTCGAGCCGGTCGTGGCAATGGTTGAACCGGTAACGGAGGTGCGAGGTATTGTCTAAAATTCACGTTCTCGTTTGACGGCAACGCTTGCGCGAAACTATTGTCATTGTTCGACGGGAGAGGCGCCACTTCCAAATCTTTCTCAGTCGTAGTTTGAGTGGTTGTCGTTTTCTGCGTAGTAGACTCCTTGTTAGGATTTTCTGAAGGCACGTTGAACGGGGGCGCTGATGGTATGAAACCGAAATTCGGCGGTAATCCAAACGGGTACGGCGGTAAGAGTATGGTGGCGACTGGTGCTGCGGCGTGGGCGGTCGCGATGGCGATAGCGATGTTTGGATCAGCGACGGGTTGAGGGGGGTTTGTCGGAATCACTGGCGTAATGGTCGTTTTGGCGTCCACAACGACTGGTGGGGCCGGTGCCACTGGGATGACTGGTTGGAAAGCGGGCGCAGCTACCAGACGGTTGAAGGTCCTCTCGAAGTACTGCGAGCTAGCTGCAGTGACTACAGGCGCGGCACCCGCAACTTCGTGGAACTCCGAACTTTGCACTAAACTGCATATTGCCGATAACAGTATTACCTGAAAAAAAAACACAAAATTACTCTACAACACATCATTAGTACATTTTAAAGTGTTATTCTCCTTTTGATCGTTTTCTATAAAATATATTAGTTATTTTCAATAAAGCTATAGTATTAAATATCACATTTTTAAGTATTTATGATGTTTTAATATTTATCGGTAAGTATAAGTAATGCATACCGTTGCAACTAGCATGGTTGTGGTGTCCGCTCGCATGACCGCTTATGAAATTGCAATGCGGCAGTTCCAAAATGGTACCCTTGCTTTTATATAGGTGTAACAAATTTTGCATCATGGTGAGGCAATGTGGGAGTGTAGCGGAATACCTAATGGATCAATGGGTAAGGACACGGACCTTGATGGCTACAAAAATCGCACCGAACATACGATGTACGAATAATAATAGCTAGACGTAAGTCCGAAAGTACCATGAGTAGGCATTTTGGGGTTCCGCACCCAAAAAGTGCTAACGGGACCCTATTATTAAGGCTGCTATCCATCTGTCCGTCTGTCACAGCTACATTTTATAAACCGTTATGTGTAGACACATGAAATTTTCACAGAGCTTTCTACTATGGCCGCTATACCGACAATTAATAAAAAAGTAAAGTGTGATATTATAAAAATTACCTTTAGCTTTATAATAAGCTTTAGGAATGAATAAAAGTGGCCTACAATAATCCACGCCATGTATTTGGCCACAGTGGCGATATGCTAGTTCCCACATGAAGTGTAATATCCTAATATTTTGTTACGCTATGCGGTATTCGTATTTGTTCTGTTTACGAACGTGTTTAAACACACACACAATACGGGTAGTACGGAACGCTAGCATGTGCTAGCTCGAATCGCACTTGGTCGATTTTTCATGACTTAATAATTATGATCAGGGCAATAGTTGGTCGTTTTTTCGTTGTAAAAATTGTATCCCAACCTCTTACTTTTCAAAATATGTTGTGGAAAAAGCCTATTGTATTGAATGACGTTATGCAGGAACCCTTAGGAAGAAACCCTTAGGTTTTTCCACGATATTTTTTTAACGTTAAATCTTGTGGAAAAATGCGTACTTATAAAAATACTGTACGCTAAAAACCCAACAATCAATGTCAGAAGCTTTGATACTATTATGGCATTAGTCATTAGCTAAATTTACTAAATTAAACTATGAGAGGTTTAACATAACTAAAATTAACTAAATTAGAACATGAGAGGTTCTGTATAGGCGAAATAGACGTTAATATGCTGCCGTTGAAGTTGAACCACAGAAGTGGAGATAAGTATTTAGGCTAAAGTAACAAGTCACAATACTAAGTAAAAAAGAAAGAAAATAAAAAAAATGAAAATGAACTAATAACACAATAATGAACTAACTATGCTACTGTTTCTACAGCTTCTGTATTGTGAAATCAAATCAATTCATAGACTTTTATTTTGAAATCCAACTAAACACAGGCGGCGCCGCTAGTAGAAGCTCTCACAAACAAAAAAAAACAGATGGAAAACGCAGTAGTTATATACTACTCCGAGAGAGCTGTTTGTGACATATGAATCTCATGTTACAGAGACAATTATTTAGTCCATAATATCAGGACAGTTATTCAAGTTAGAATTCCTATGATATCGTATATACAAAATGTCGTTTAAAATTAATACTGGCTCTAGCATCGATAGTAATCATTTTTGTAGTTATTTTTAACACGTTTACTTCATATATTTTAGTTCGCGACGTAAAAACACACTCCTCTCATAAGTATAACATGAGTATCTCTTTGTGTCATGATATCTTTTAAAATTAGTCTTTTAAGAGTGTCTCAATTATGATAAAATAAACTTTATACAGTCTTTCGACGATCAAAAGCTCTTTCGCATCATTAGATTTTTTTTCTATTTAATTAAATCTTACCTGTATTATTAAAATACCAATTTGTCTAAATACCTATTTTTTTAAATTAAGTTGTTCTTTTTATAATATGCACGACGGAATAAATATAACTTGACGGATTATTTATCTTACTCGTTTTCAGGAAAATCTGTACAAAATAATATTGATGGCGACTCTATAACTAATATCCAGGAGTTCGAACACCTTAGATGGGATGTAAACAAAGAATGAGAATTCATTTCAGACGAAATACTATCTGTTTTTGATAGGTGTCATTTGCCAGGTGTGAAACGTAAAAATTCGTTGCGTAAATAGTCTGTAACATTACAGTGAGGTAGTAAGTTATTCGATCGTAACGTAAAGTCCAAATAATATATTGTTCGATGGGTTTCAGTCCCATTTTATAAGATTACCTACTCACGTACTTATTGTACTGTAGTCGTTATTTGTAAATTGTTTAAAAAAAATCTCTGTAGGTGTATACGTAATATACGTTAGACTGCTCAAAAACCATTTTAATAAATACACTATATGAATACATCGAGTGAGATATGATTTAAATTTGCCGATGTAAGAGATATGGTTAATTCCTATTTATGCAAAATAACGTTTATAAATTAAACTCCATTTTTAATTAGAGTACTTCAGATTGAATGATGTTCGAAAAGTACCCAAATGTCTTAGTCTTCCAGTTTTTCATCAGCTGAAATTTTATTAGCATCAAATTTTAGACAAATATAGACATAAACAAAGAAACTAGATATTAAACAAAAAGTTGGTTTCGGTATCAGTTTGGCCTAGTTTCGGCCTCAGTTTCGGATTCGCCAAAACTCAATGTTTGAATACTCGCGTATCATTCGGCTAATTTTGGATGAGGTTGTGGTCTGGTCGCCAGCAGAGTTCGTCGACCGACAAGATCACGTTAAGTTAAAATTATATGTTTTATGTCCCGTGTATATTAAATAAATTATTCCCGTGTATATATTATTAAGGTTACTATTAGGTGTTTTACTATATGTGTAAAAATACACTAGATTTTAGTTTTCAATTGAAATTTTGAAATGTCTAAAATAGTATGTATCGATACTTATTCGAGCGAAAGTAAGATCAAGGCCAGAAAAACTGGTTTCGGTTTCGATTTCGAATAAAAATTCCGTTTCGATCGTACACTATACACCACATTGTTCCTGCGTAACATCACTAGGAGTAACAGTATCTTTACCATGCTTGAACATGCACGAATGCACGTGCTTAAAACTGGCCGTGATACACGTACATCAGAAACATCAATATGAATACGACACCTCGAATACGTACTTACTATGGTGCGACAGGATCCAAACAGAAGACACTTTGACAGCTTGATATAACCGCGGCCATACTTTTGCTGTCAATATTTATTATACGCTAGAATATTACGACAAATTACATAAGCTAACCACTTTTTAAGTTCCGTGCCCAACAGGTGCCAGCTGGACCCCATTACTAATCCGCTGTTTATCTATCACATCTTATAAATCGTAATAGATAAACACTTTGAAATTAAAGTGTGTATTACTAACAATACTACAAAAGAAAATATAAGCTTTAAAAATTACAAAAGTTAAATAAAAGTCCACGTCATTTATTGTGCCAAAGCGATGATGTGCGATTACCCTCATAAAGTATGTCGATAATATTTTTTACGAAATCCAGCGGTAGGCATTTTTTTGTATTATATTGTGGTCAGGTTTCGCTACAAATATATTATTTTTGACTTCTTTTCGTACTTCATGACGGTGGTGCGGAACCCTTTCTGTGCGAGTTCGACTTCGAATTGGCCGATTTTATTAATTAGAATAATATGTAATATCGAACTTACATATTATTATAACTTAGTACATTGTGGTAATGGGAATATAACATTGTCATACGATTTTTTAATCTTTTATAAATGATTCCAAAATTTTAGAATATGTTTATATTTTTATTTCGGCTTTGTTCTTCAAACGATATCTGATGCTCGGTCATTGTTAACATATAAATGTAAGATCGAGAATTACCGACAGCCCCGCGGCTTGTGTAGATCTCTACCGATCTACAAAGTTAAGCAACATTGGGCGCGGTCGGTAGTTGGATGGGTAGCTGCTAGTGGCTTTTTAAACCTGTTTTATTTTTTATTTTTTTAATTGGAGTAATAAAATAAATATGAGACTACTAAAAAGTCCTTTATCCTTTTGTAGTCCAATGCAAAAATACTAAATAGTTAATTTATCATGTATACAATTTTCCTACAGGCGCTCAGCTTCAATTCAAATCAAAACAATATACGTATTTCGAAGTAATAAGCATGTTTTAAAAAAAATGCAAAAAATGATATGCAAAAAAAATGAT
>DWOQ01000696.1:0-10637 GCA_018251115.1 Codatractus alcaeus
CTAAAATAATCAATAATGATGTCATAGACCTTATTTGATCCAATTAGTTATACTGTGCAGTTTCATCTGAATTTAAAAACATTTTGATCACTAGTAAAGTTCAATCTCCAGTTTCATATTACTGAATATTGTCAGTATTACACAATATTTTAAGTATTTACAATTTAAAATTGAAAAAATTTAATCCGACAGTTGCTATCAGAAGTTAGCGTGGCTGAACAAACAAATAGTCGCAATATTATATGCTGATGTTTATGGTATCATCACTTTTTTAGGTTCTGCTGGGAATGGATTTCTCCGCACTACGTTAGAAGGGCTAGAGCGCTATCCGTCCCGTTGCTCCAATGCTGATTGGTACGGAGAATCCGTGTTAGTCTGATATTTATACCGTCTTTAAGGCCTCCGATAATGTTTGACGACTGCTGTCCAGTGATAATGACCGGGACTGACGTGCCGTTCGAAACGCGGAAACATGTATGAAATTTAGCCACTAACTGTCACCCATCCAACTACCCAGCTATACCGAACGTTGCTTAACTTTGTAAACCTGTTGAGATTTACACAAGCCCCGGGGCTTCACTTAGAAGTTATTCTTTAGGTTTCACTTAAACTTACTAAACTCTCCAAAAGGGCATCATCATCATCGACAATTTTTTTCCAAGTGCTGGGCACAAGTCTCCTCTCAGAGTGAGAAGGTAGGATTGGTAGACTTCACACACCTTTGAGAACTTTTTTAGAACTCCTACGCGTGTGGGTTCCTTCACGATGTTTTCCTTCACCACTAAGCAAGTGATACTTAATTTGTACTACACACATATATAATTTCGAAAAAAACAAAGGTGCGCGCGCCTGAGGTTAGAACCCAGGACCTCCCGTCTGAAAGGTCGAATTTTTAACCACTAGGCTATCACTGCTTTTTAGTTTTATGCTAAAACGACATAAACCCACTAAATATTTGACAGGTCATAGACTAAATTGTAAACAGATTAGGTACCATGTAATTATAATTTATATCTGATGAATATGATAATTATTGCGAATCTATTTATGTTATGTGCATTAGTTACAAAATCGATGGGCGTGCAAACAAGTATTTTACAATGTATGCTTCAACTTTCGGTACGAATGAGATGTCGCAGGCCTTGAATTCACAAGATCCTATTTATAAAACGCACACAAGCAAAAGGTTTAACATATAACTTATTTGGCGGTTTCTAATCTTAAATTATTATCAGTCGGTACGTAAGTGCTTATTTTAACCGATGTATAATTTAGACTTATTTTACATATTGCAAGAGAATGTCTTCGCAATTATAGAACCAATTGGGTAAAAAGAGAAATTCTAAACAATTATAATTTATTGTGCCTTCCGTGGATCCATCCATCTATATATGTTCATGGATATGGATATGGATTTTTTATATGTTCATGCGAAAGAATATGAGCAAGGTTGGTAAATATAATTATTTGCATTACTAAACAGAATGTCAATCAACATCGGGTACCGTATGCACATTGTGATTTTTAAAGAATATTATTATATAGAGAAAAGTACCGAATTTGCATGATTAAGTGAAAATGTTCTGATTAATGTGTCTCCTCGTGACCTGCTGGAAAATACGGTGAACTGTGATTAAGTTTTTATAAATATTCATTATCAATTTTATATACCGCCCGTAATATCCGTCCGAACTGGTCTGTTTTCTCTTTCGACGAAATCGTGCAAGTGCAGGACAATAAATCAGAAGTGTAAAGTTGCCTCAATTTACGCTCATTATTTCAGTCTTATGTGCAATTTGCCGAGGGCTAATTGTATTAATTAATGCCCATTAAGTTTGGATGCGTTGAAACTTTTGTGTACGCATTTTGGTACATTTCAAAAATGTTAACTTCCAAGTTGCGTGCGGCAATTTACATTTTTTTTAAAATAAAAAATAGCACCTATATATAAATAACATAGTGACGTGTGTACTTATTACAGAGAAACTATTGAATTTGGATATTTTGAAACCATTAGGACACAAAATACTTTTCGGATATCTTCCATCAATACATATTTTTGATCAGTCAAACCACTTTAGAATTTATTAGTCATCAATAAGTAAATAGCTTGTTTTAATTTACCAATATCCGCTGATGAAAGAAATCCCAGTTGACAGGTGAGCGATAATTAAATTAATATCGTAAAACTAATTTTACAATCAAGCTGTGAGAGGTTTCATAATAAGCTTTATTTAAAAGATCCATTAAGGCGATGACTTCATCTTAGAAACAAGAGTATTTTAAGTTCATGAAATTTTATTACTACAAGTGACTTAATAAGAATCTTACATTTAAGTAGGTGTCTAATTATCTGTATTCTATCCGCGAACTCGTTGGCGGGTACGGTATCTAATTTATATTACTTTCGTTATGTAGGTTACATCGCTGAAAAGTGGAGTTACTAAGAAGTAAATATAATTGCCATATCTTTAACTACATTTATGGACCTCAAATTGTTACTTAATTAGGTACTATTGAATCGTGTAATGTCTGGCACCCAGATAATATTATTTCTAGCATTAGGCGCAACTAGGCAGCGTAGTCAGTAGTGTTAATATCCAAATAAAGTAACGCCCAAGTGTCCTGAAGACACGTTCCTGAATATATCCATAGGGACGCTTTACCGGGACAAAAATGTAATACATGCTTAGTGTGCGAGTTCGACACCATACAAATCCTTATGAAAATTGTTGCGTTATTTTCAACAAACATTCACTTGTTCAATTAGTTTCTTAAATTTTTGAGAATATATATTTACTTATGTATGTACTACATAGATAATTTAACTTAAGAAAATACCTTCTATAAAATATTTTCATGGAATTAATGGACGATTGAGAAAAATCTGAATGGCGCTTCCCTGCTTTACTAAATCACGTACCTATATTACATAGTTACTTCTTAGTAACCTAACTATGCAACAATTATAGTATAAATAGAGACTTTTTGGGTATTGTATTTATTACTTTTAATGCCTATGAATCGTTGCTCCCTATTCATTACCTATTTAAGCCAATATTAGTGCATATATTCAAATCAAATGTTTTAAATTTCAAATATCTACCTGCTTATAAGTATTTCGGCGTAAAACATTCAGCCGCTTAAGAATTTATGAGGTAATTATCACTTCTTAAGCGACCTTCCTTCATTTAAATTAATGAGATTCCTTTAACTACGCAAGTACCTTCCTTCTGCGCCTTAATAGTTTATAATTAGGTTCCAACCAGGGAAGCCTTGTGTGTTAGTAATGGCCAAAGTGAAAAGTTGCGCTTTGACAGCACGTGTGAGTAGCAATCCAGCGTGAAGCGACCACGATTGAATGTAATTAGCGATTTTACACAGCGCAGTCTGCGCCTCAGCGGCGCACCGATGACGCTGACCTCTCGCCGTGGGTCACAGGGGCCAACCGGCCGACACTGTTGCACCATACGCTGTCCTACCAGAGTCAAACATAGAGACGGTATTACAAACATTGGATTAGATTAGTGGCCCACGTATGGTACCGCTCAACCTTTGTTTATTCATTATGCGATGCCGATGACAAAGGCATTGTTGAGGCTATTTGGGCCGGGGCCACAGCACACGCCTATCCTTCAAGGCGGGGCGTGAGCATGCCCATTGGTTACCGGCAGAGCGTGACAACAGTTTCATTGGACAATCCAACATGAAGTGAAAGTGACGAAACGCTCCTCGTAACACCTTGCGCAAAATAATTAGGCATAATAAGATAGGTCAATTGCACTCCTATTTCCAAACAGCCCCATTGTTCCAAACCACATTCCTTTATTCTTTAATAGAATTGGTAATGAGTACCTACGCATGATCAATCGAAACAGCCGAAACGTTAAATTAGCACGGTAGGAACCTTGACTTAATCCACGCCACAGCTAATCAAGCATTGAGATAAGAGAAATTTATGACTAATCTAATCATTACGTACGTAATTTCATTCATTAGTAAATATTTTACACAATGATAAGGTCATCTATCAAAATTGTAAGGATATTTTGCAAGCTGTTGTTTGCCTGTGCCTAAAACACAATATAAATTTTAATTAAATTGAACGTTAGTTACCTACTTATCGAAGTACGAGATCTTAGAACAAAAATACACTGAAGTGAAGATACATCCGCCAAGAAGGCGCAAGGGAGTAGAAGTTTATAAGTTATTAGGTAAGTAGGTATAGATAATGTTGTCTCTGACGTTCGGGAATGGAATAGAGCTAAGATATCTCCTGCCTGTCTTAAGAGACGATTAAAAGGGGGCTTCCGGGGTTGCGGGCGGCTAGAGTGGGAGCTCGATCCGTCCAGTCAGCGACTCGAGGAAGGACGACGGCATGAGTGGCTGCATATTGTCGTAAACACCCGAAGGTGCGAGACGAGCGTTAGCAGAGCAGAGCCCAGACTCCCGTATTTTATTTATTTTATTTCCTGTATTTTATTGATTAAATCGATATAACTAAAGATATGCCTACGAAAATAAAACAATTCTACAAAACACACATGATATTTTTATATAAGGAGGTACTAACAGTAGCAAATTTTGAGTTCTGCCTTATGTGTATCACGGCCCCTGAATATTTAAAAGTAACTTCTCTATTACATTCATAGATATCTGTACCAACCTCTCATAGGAAATAATAACAAAATTAGATTACATCTTGCCTTTGCCTTGGTCTATTAAACCAAAATAAAGCTGCTTTAAGGCAAAAACTGAGTAGCCGAATGTTCTGCGGCCTGACATTGAAGGGCTTATACCTTCCTATGCCTGATAAATCGATAATCACTACCGTAGTGATATAATATATGATTATGACCGTAAGGGCATGATAAATAGAAAACTTTTCATAACCTATTCAGATTCAGAGAGTAAGTCCGTCTGTCGTACAGTACAGTATGTCGTCAGACCTCATATTAATGAGGTCCGCCATAATTGTCTTAAATAAGATCTATGTTACTTTTGTAATCGCTTCTGTTTGTAATGATCACTGTTTAACATTGCTGTTGCGTCGTTACCATCGTTGTTTATGGTAAAAATGAGGCTATTGTGGCGTCTCGAAACGTTAAAACTGGAAATTATCAGGGTAACTACTACTTAAATAGGTAAACTTAATTCGATAATTATCCAATCCTGTAAAAACTTTTGATGATATATTAATAAATAGGTACCAAAATTCCTATAAGTATATAATTAATTGTAACATGGCCTGGATGGGATGCATAAGTACCTAGGTAGGTATCCCTCTATGTACCAAATTATTTTATTATTGATCTTATTGAAAGTCGAATGACAAGATAAACTGTCACTGAGCAATAGATAGCTAACTCGTCAAGAACATATAGAATGAATGCATCTATTATAAACAAATAATCTGAGCACGGTTACTACAAAGAGCATTAAGATGCAAATTGGTACACGCATAACGAGAAAATTAGCATTATGAGCGACAATATTGAAGAATGACTCAGCGTGTCAGTCAGTCCATCAGCTCCGGTTACATTGTGACGCAAGATGAAGCAAGCAACGAGAGCCGACAAGTTGACTAGAGCCCGCCCAAGCCCTCGATCAATAACCGTGAAATTCAATTATAAAAATGGGGCCACACTGCCTATGCAGCATAATCACACTTGCAAATCGGCTGCATATAGTAGGTACTTCATTCTTTTATATGAGTAGACTAGACGACCCGGCCTCCCGTTGCTGTAACACAATTTATATTACAATAAAAAAAACAAAATCGAGATATAAACTAACCTGTTTTAGCAGAGCAAATATTTGTCTAAAATGAAAGTTTAAGTTACTCCTTATAAAATCAGCTATTCGCCAGTGAAAATCTGGCTAAAATCGGTCAAGCCGTTTCAGAGATTACCTGAAACAAACAAACATAGACAAAAATTTTAAAAATTGATTTTTTATTTAGGTACAGTATATACTATCATATTATGCATTTAGTGAAAACATGTTTATTTGGAATTTGTACTTAAGAAGGAATTAGCTAAGTATTTTCTTACCTTCTTTATTTTTACCCTTACATTAATGCATTGCTTGAATACACTCTATTTTTCATATAAGTATAGAAGTGTTAAACGTATTTACGATTCACTTAATGATAAGTGGCCACTGCCGTATGGATATGGATGAACCCAAATCCTGTCTGATTTGACAATCCTACGTGATTTCTTTAGTCTCTCCCTTACCCCCTTTCAAACTCGAATACAACAGTGTTAAGCGCTATTCGTTTAATACTGTTGTTATTTGGTATAAATATGTGTAGTCGAATACAACGAATACAACGACGACTTGTACCACCTATAAAAATGCTATTATTTCATTTTATCAATTTATTGAATAATTTTCCCAAAAACTATTTTATCACAGCGAAAAGAAAGAAGAAAAAGAAAAATACATCCAATCCAATCTAATTCATACACAAAGGAAACTTGATTCTTGTTAATATAAAGAAATAAGTAATAGAAATAAATAAATTTTACCTGCATATTTTATAGCATTTTATTTTTTATCGCTCATCATCATCATCATCAACTGTTTTTATCCCACTGCTGGGCACAGGTCTCCTCTCAGAGTGTGAAGGATTTAGGCCATAGGCCACCACGCTGGCCAAGTGCGGATTGGTAGACTTTACACACCTTTGAGAACTTTTTTCTTTCAGGTATGCAGGTTTCCTCACGATGTTTTTCTTCAGCGCTAAGCAAGTGATAATTAATTTCTAAATACACACATAATTTCGAAAAATCCGTGGCGCATGCCTAGGATTTGAACCCCGAATACGGGGGCGTATGAGAGGCAGAATTTTTAACCACCCGTTCCCGATTTAAGTTTTTTTTTTAATTTTCATCGTTAGTTATTTAGTTAGAATCAAGAAATACAATACGGTCGTGATAGAAATATAGTATTGATACCTATATAAGTAATATTGATCGTGCAAAATCTATCTATATAAATTAATAAACCCGTCTTGAACTCTAGAATGTTTGCTGAACTAAGACCTACACGATTGCCTAATTCACAATCTAATTCGCGATTAGTGCATAAAATCATGACGATGATGTACCTACCTATCTGCAAGTCTACATAAGTAGGTACCTTACTGCTTGCCTACTTTTATATTCATTATACACGTACGATCGAAAATATACCTTCTACTTGGCTATACTCGTATGTAGGTAACCCATGTCTCAGAGAACAACTTTGTTATGTTCTTCTTCTTATTAATATATAAAAATGAATGTTTGTCTGTATGTTCTGTATAGAATCGTAAACTATGCATTTGATCATATGATGATCTGTAGCAAAGTAGTTGTGCATGAGCCCACGAAGGTTTCTGAGTTGGTACGACCAATTTTCGACAGATGGCGCTACTAAACCACTGAACCGATTTGAATGAAATTTTGTACAAAGATATTTTGAGACCCGAGAAAGGACATATCATAGTTATTATCCCCGATATCCCACGATAACGGTAACTGCACGCGAGAGACTGTAGTTGACAAATATGTCAAATGCACATTGCGTAGTTAGGTTAGATACATCAAATGATTTACCTTAGTCTATCAGTAATAAAATTTGACTTGTACGGTTTTAAAAGTTTCAATTTCGGTGTAAGATGATAAAAGAGTCGATACATCCATGTTAAACATACTAATCCTATGTGCTAGGCTATGAGTAGTTTGTCCCAGTAGCTCGGGACCACAACATGTGCTACGATATTCCCTGCATGTCGTAAGAGGCGACTAAATGAGGACTTTCAGGGTTGCGAGCGGCGAGAGTGGGAGCTCGAACCATCCAGTCAGAAACGCGGGAAGGACGAAGTTACATGTGGCATACGTTGTAATTTTTGGTTGGTGCAGGTTGGGATACTTTATTCCTCCCGGCGGCCCAAATGGGATGACGCGCTCAGAGGACGGTAGGAGGAGGACTGGTACGTTCCGTATGGAGATTCCAGTGTTCTCCACACAGCACTGAGGCAGGCCACCGAAGGGTCGTCTAGTGCGGTATACATCCCACACAACCCGATATCTCTCCTAAGAAGTCGCGGTACTAAATTTATGAAATATAAAAGATGTTTTAATTATTTAGGTACTCCTTATCGAATTTCTACATAAATATAATAATTTCATATAAATTATGTAACGTAACATAGCGTAACAACGTAATGTAAGGGTAATGTATATATAAATGTCTTCTTCAATTTCTCAACTATATACAAATCTTTCAGTCTCTTGATTATTAATTTTTGAATAATCAAGTATTTGATTAATGTGACTTTACTTGAATCTAACAGACAACTAAACGAATAATTTAATAATTTTCAGATATTTCAATAAATGTCCACAATTCAGATTTTCGTACAACATTTATATTATCATATTTTTTTAACCTACTCGTACTTCACCGAATTTTTAAAACGATCATTCTCTTTATCTCGCTGAGAATCTACCAGTACTCGTATCTAATTCGTTCTATTTCGTCTACAAAATCTTTCTCAATATTTCTCATAGACCTTTTGAGAACCTTCTTTAGATCAAGACATTATATAACATAGTATATTTTATTATACACCCATCCATTACACTATTCAAAAAATACTGACATCTGAATATATAAAAAGGCTGCCAAAAAAGAGTAATTAAACAATGACAAATGAGCACATTTATTATATAACGCATATAATAAGTGCTTAAAAATATTGGATGTAAAATATTTACAGGTATGGGATTTAACAACTTCTCAATATTGGGAAATAAAAAAGTTTGGACGTATATTTTTATTACTGTTGCCTGCAAAGCAGACCTTTTTAATAATGACAGATAGTTTGTCATTCTTATAAATGTCATGTCAGTGTCATTCGTGTTAAAAGTCATCTGTCTATCTGTAAAAAGAAAATACGCGTAGCGTTGTGAAAATATCAATATATGCGGCAAGAATTGTATTTTCTTCAGCAAGAAGTGTACTAATTGATCATTCATAGCTGCCTGACATCAACATGATCACTAATTTCGATAAGCTCTGTGCAGAGTTGGAAAAACAAGAACTTGAGGTACCGATTACGCTTAATAATATCTTGTAAATCGGTATAGTTATTTAAGTTTATAGAAAATACATATATTCCCGTTGTTTCAGGCTCCAACAGGAGTTGCAGTACCTTCAACATACGCTCAGTTACTTGCTATTTATTTATATCAAAATGATTTGTAAGTAACCTAAATATAGTACGAACTTAATAGAATAAAGTTACACGTGATATTAGCAAAATTGATTTTTGGATTTCATGTACTAATTGTTTAAAGTTTATCAAGATAGTCACATAAACAGTTTGTTTTTAGGTATTTTAATATCATATCATATAAATAATTTATTAAAGTACTTCTGTATATAAACTTTCCTTGATACTTTAGCCAAAATAGATGTTATCTAAATGTAGACAAACCAGAAACATTTCGGTCATTCCCATCAGTACAACAAAGTAGTTTTACTGTTGAACTACTCGGGCTTTACGTCTCACTTTGTATAAACTATAAAAACCTAATTTTTAAGGTTTTATATGTAAAATATAAACAATAGTGTGTAATAGCTGCACTGCTTTAAATATATCACCAACTTTTATTTGGCGTAGTTGTAGTCAAAAATGGTATCTAATAATAATAATAGTGTGTAACAGAGCTATCAACTTGATGCTAAGGTGACTATGAAAAATATTCGTCAACAGCAGGAAAGTATTAAAAATTAAAAAATTGGTATACTTATAAAAAATTTTAAAAAAATGGTAATCGTGCATATGTTGATATATATGCACAGTTCAAACAATTTGAGTTTTTATTTACAAATATAATTCTGCCTTTTGTTACGAGGCATTGGTTTGTTATTAAATAATCTACATACAGCAACTATAATGCCTAGGGTGGAATAAAAAAATATTATTCAAGTCGACTTATCAACCTATTCACGCCTAATACAAATATATCATTCTCATAATTTAGATACAAGGCCTAAGAATCTGGTATTATTTTGTAATTTACAGATGCAATGCAAAATTCTTATGGAAAAGAATACCCCAGAATATTACCAGCAGTAACCCTGAAATAGCGGCAATATGGGCAGTTGGCAAGAAATTATGGAAGAAGGATCTCGCAGGCACATACCAAGCGCTATCTGCCTACACCTGGACTGAGCCAGTAGCCAATATAATAAGAGCATTAGAAGGTACTTGATTCTTACTTCAAGTAAATATTTAAATGTTAAGATAGATTCCTCTAACAGGTAATATCAGAAATATGGTTGTGGTTGGTTGGTGTGGCGGTGGTGGTTGTTATTTTTATACTTGTGTGTCAACTGTGAAGCAGAACTGTCATAAAACTGGTGTAACAAGAGGAGAGTTTGATCCAAACAGCAAGACATTCAAATGATACATTTCTGTTTTGGGTTCGGTTGGTTTTATTTACGTATTTGTGTGACTCCATGACAGTCATTACCCCAAACCCTTATAAAGGGGTATGAGTGTTAAAAATCAGTCCATTTTTAAGGCAATTATACCCCATTGGTGTTAATTTCGATATTCTGCTGTTTTTGACCAACTT
>DWOQ01000697.1:0-10637 GCA_018251115.1 Codatractus alcaeus
TCATGGGCGGCATTTACCACTTACCATCAGGTGGAATGCATGCTCGTTTGCTACCTTTATACGATAAAAAAAAAAAACGGTCCCGAAGTCGATTTTAGTCAACTATACTAAGTATATATAATCTTGGCGATTACGTTTTCTTTATGTGTATAATACATACATATGTGCACGACGTCCACTCTATATAATGTCTTCCGCCGCAAGACTTAATGCGTTACAATTTTTGCAACTTTAGTGACGCACGATCATAAGTACAAATTAAATACTAGTTATTTAAAGATTTTCTTCCAACGAAAAACAAATGAAAACATCTGAAAGCAGGAAACGCCTTTATATTTTCTAAATAAAAATAAAACTGAATATGTCGCGTTACCGTAATCATTAAACAACATGAAAAGGTATCTAAGAATAACGTCAGCAGCACGTCGTTGTTATTTGCTATAGTTGTTAAAGCACAAGAAACATTGCCTCCTATAAGCGTCGTAGGTGCGTTGACGAGTATATGCGGCGGGTGCAGTGAATGAGTTTAACTTAACAAAGCGGTCTGTTACAGAACTATGATTTTATAAAAAACACTATTTCGTACTTTAACCTCCAACGCAAAAAGGGGACGATTTATATGTTGATATAGTTTTTGCTTGTTAGAGGTGACTCGATTGTGTTATTAGCAGTGATTCAAAAATTTCTTCAGTTGTTCAAATATCATCAGGTTGGTTCATCATATTGTAATCATATTTTATACTAGTTTATGTTTAAAATGTATTTTTTTTTCTATTTAATCTTGTATGCAATACAATTATGATGGACCGAAAAGTAGTATTTTATTTCATTCATAAGTTTTGTTAAGGTATAGTATATCTAAGAACCTGTATAAAAGACTATCTACACTCATTATGAAATCTCCAAAATAAATAATACGGTTTGTAAAATATTTACAGCTCACTCTTATAAACCACTTGAAAGTAGAAAAAGAAGAACAGCAATATTTGTACTTCCGTTATGCAATTGATGTCAATTTTATTAGTAACCTCATAAAACTATTATGGGTTTGCTGGAAGTCCTTTGAAACAAATATTTGTCACGTTGTTTGATGTAGAAATTATTATCTGTTTATTTATTTACTGTTAACTGTGAATAAAGATAGCCCGACATCATCAAATCGTCATTTCCGGACGAGGGCAGTTTACACTCCATTGACAAGTAATAGGGTTTGTGCACTAATCATTACTACACTACATGTACTGAATGAATATCTTTAAACAATTATACACAATTAAATTAATATTATACTGAATAATTCATAACAACAATTAATCATTCTACAAATGATCAAAACTGCAGTCAAACATTTCGTTACAGGAAATTTAAGTAATAAACTATTGAGCTACTTGTAACGAAATATGATTCAAACAATAAATAACGAATTAATTACTGCTTTAATATGATGGAAGTTACTAGATACATAATTAATTCACGAGTAACGCAAGATGCACAAAAAGTAACCTTGACGAGTATTTGTTTCCATGAGTCGTATTCTCTTGCGACTGGAATTTACATATGGCGGACGAACATTAGGAAACCGTATTTTGAAAACTGGTTTCCTTTCGAAATAATTTTAGCGTAACTGACTTAAGCCGAGGTCCGTACCTCACAGGTGCTCTTGGGTCAGCCGCAATCCCAATTTTATAAGAGACAGACGGCCAGGTCTCCGGTTCGCTGCGTCTGTAACCTTCCCTCCCATTAGCGAAGGCACACGGTCCAGGAACCTGAAAACGGGGACTAAAACCGTTCCCCATCATAGTCTTCTGTCCCACCAGGCTTGAGCCTCATAAGGAGCTCGCCTCAAAAGATCCGGTAAAGCTTAAGGCGAACACAATTAGAAAAAAAATATGTATTATGGAAACAAAACTGCTTCTTTATGTTACAGACGGAGTATTCGTACATTCCATCCTGTCCATCTGATTATTGAACTGAAATTTATTCATTGTGCCCTACCGGGGCACTTACTAAATGCCAGTTACAATATTTTTTCATATCCTACTACGGAAACGAAGTGGTTACATTTTTTATCGATCACAGGTGCCTAGGTAAGATTCAGATATGTATCTGATATTATTTTGGTATTAGCTAAAGTTTCAACCTATTAACCGCGCCAATCGGAGATATACAATAAATATTTTCTTGTCTGTCTCGCCTTATTAAGATTTTTACGACAGACACCTCTTATTCATTTGTTTTTTTTTTCATTAATTTTGTTAGGATGTATACAAACACTGTTTATATAGTAGAGTTAGAATACTGATCCGAATTTGCAATATTTTAAAACAAAGTATTTAAATGTCGATTTAGAGCTAAGCGCAGGTACCTATGATTGGTATAACGCCTAGTGGCCAAAAGGTCAACGATGCAAGCTTTAATAATAGCTTTTGATAACTATATATGCGGACTAAGACGTAACAGGTAACGTAAACCGCGTAATGAAAGTTGAAAAAAGGTCCTCACTACGGATGATATCTTTTCGATCAATGTTTGTGATAGTCCAACCGTTATTATCGAAATTCGGTCCTTTGAATTCTCCACGAAACAAATTCATAAAACCCGTGGGTCGACGTAGGTACCTTTAATCCCGTGGGATTATCCATGCTTGTCAACCTGCGCGTTCCATTTACAGTGAAACTTATGGACCGAGCCAAATGTACCAGGATATCATATAACGAAGGTAGTTAATATTTCGTATTATTTTTGAAAACTAATGTTATTTTTCAAACGCAACAATTATGATTAAACTGTGACTCTCCTATCTTAAACCAAATTATATGTCTTTATTGAAAGTTTAGGGCTGGCATATAGGTAATTCTAATAAAACTTGCAATTTGTTATTACATTTATGATATAAAAATCCACCACCACGAATCCAAGACTGGGAGGGACTAGCAGGATATCTGTTATGAAATTCAAATTACAGTTACAGATACATTGCCACTTCTGAGGCCTGTTAAAATAACGTGTCTTAAAAAAAAAAACAAAATAACACAAATTCGGATCGCTAACTTACATCTCAACACAACAGCTGTTGCAATAGTGATTGCAACAGATTCTATAATAAATCGAAATTCTCGGTTATCCTAAGCACGCGTTTTTTAGACGGTAAATGTTATTAAAAATTCTATTAATAACAGTTGAATAAAAAATAACAGTATACCACGTTTACTTGATTGTACTCGTGTGGGGCTTTCCCGTGAAACAGTCAGAAATTGTAATAAAAGAACACTTAAAAAACCCGGCGTCTGGCAATAACAACGTGACGGCGGGACCAGCGGATTTTACAAATATAACAATTAGGTATGCACTTTGTAGTATTCATGAATGAAGTTATTGCAGTTATTTACGTAGAGAGATAGTAATCATTATTATATTCACTGGGTCATATTAAGTTATAGAATTATATAGTTGTATTTACTTATTTACCTTCGTTTATGTTCATAGTTTTCCATTTAAATTTAACAAAGAGATAATAATTAATAGAAAATTCCAAAAGGACAATAATGTTAAGTAAATTCAAATTTGGTCCTTTACCTGAAATCAACAGGAAAAAGAGCTATAATAATAATATCTACAAAATGTCAACAAACGATTTTCATCTTTAAATGACCTAGTGATAGATAACGTGGAAGATAAATAAACAATTATTACTTACCGATGAATTTTAAAATACCGCGGCACTAAATAATATGCGCTAGAATATATAATCACAAAATTGTTTTAAACCCACGTGAAAACGAATGTAGAAAAATATTTCTTCACATCGGCTCGCGCAAAAACAACACATACAGTCGCGCCTACCGCCACCGCGATATTCCGCGCTTACCGCGCTACTCCGCTTTACTTGATTGATAAACAAAACTTCCGTTTCTGGAAGCGCGCGCAATCGTGTGCTGCCAGTGTGCAAAATTATATAAAAGGTAGGCAGTTAGCTATTGCCAAACATTTTGTATTATTTTCCTTATTACCAGTCAAAAATTTAATCATCTTTTGTAATAATTTACTGTTTAAATTCTGATAAAAGTGTAGATGTAATAGTATAGTGTAATAAAAATAAAGTTTAAATTGTAATTACGGTTAAGGGTTTTAAAGTATGCAAAAATCTGTTTCATACATTATTGGGATCTACTTTTTAGTCATTGCCGCTTTAGAATATAACTAAACCATCGGTACATAATTTTTGTATTATTAAAAATAGGGAGCTATGGTCTAGTTGTTATCTAACCTATATTATCAAAAACCACGAATTTAAGTCTAATATAAAAAGCATAATCTACAATAAAAAACTGACATTTGACAATTGCACTTTTGATGGTCGCCAGGGTTCCGGATAAATTATTCTTAAATTAATAGCAAAGTATACTTTTACAACAAAAATGGGCTATAAGTTTTTAAAACTTGCCTCTTCATCTTTTAGGGTAAGTGTTTTGTGTATGTTTTCATATATAAGTATTATAAGATAAATCTGACGACCCAAAAACGTTATGCAACGAGTCATAGACCAGATTTATTATTTATTTGTGTGGTAAATTAATTTATATTTGCAGTAAAATCCGAGAACATGTGAAAAAAATGATGATACAATACTATATTTGTTAGTAAAATGCTTATATACCCAACACCATCAATACTTGACCTTCAGGCATGTGACCGTCTGTCAAAGTGGCTCTTATCATAACTGAATACCAAATCAATCATATTTTGTAACAATAATAATTTGAAACGATTATACTATCTAAAACATTGTATGGAGTGACCACTATTTAAAAATAATTTAATGATGACATTACTCATTTAACCTTAATCAATTGTTTGGTTATGAACTTTGTCTTACAAAATTGTTATAAATGTAACTTTACTACAGATTGCATATATTGGTCAGAGCTACCTTCAGTTAAAAATGAGGAGAAAATAACTTTTCATCCACAATATCATCATTGAGTCCTTTCAAATTAAGAAGGCATTATTTAAATTTTGTTCTGATTAAGAATTTACTTTTGTAATGATAAAAAGAAAATTTCCATTTAAAATAAATTTTCTTTTTTAATAATATGCTTATTTGACTATGAAAAATTTTTTTTTTCATATCAAATTATATTCCAATTTTAAATAAGTTTTCTTTTTTATTAATGTGCTTATTTTTTAATTGTAGAATGGCAACTTACGGGTTGGCGTTAGACAATATGCAACTACACATGATGCCGACATTGTTGTCATTGGTTCGGGCCCTGGCGGTTATGTGGCTGCCATCAAAGCTGCTCAGATGGGTATGAAGGTAAAGTTTTATTCTCTTTATACACCCAACCTGAGTTAACTATAATCATTTGAGTTTTATAAGTCACCAGTTCATTTACATGCTTTTTCTTACTTGTGATAAAAGCTCAGAATGAAGCAGAGCACAAAAATAGTCATTGTATCCGCAATACACTGAATTCACTCTGACAAGTAAATATATAAAGTTTGAATAAAAACCTAAATTCCATGATTTAGAATCTGGCTGGCTGGGTATCCAACATGGAATGCCCTAAAATGAGCCCAATTGTCACTATTCATTCGAAAGTATATGACGAATGTGTAACACAAGAAAACTATGCTGTATAATTAAAAGGATCAATGTAGGATTACTCATATATTTTAATGTAACAAAAACCCTTTCTTTAGACTGTTTCAGTCGAGAAAGACCCAACCCTCGGTGGTACATGCTTAAACGTTGGCTGCATTCCATCTAAGGCTCTTCTTCACAACTCTCACTTGTACCACATGGCCAAGCATGACTTCAAACACAGAGGTATTGAAGTAGGCGATGTCAAGTTCAACTTTGATGCAATGATGACCTACAAAACAAACGCAGTTAAAGCCCTCACAGGTGGCATTGCTATGCTTTTCCAGAAGAATAAGGTATTACATAGATACATAATTAATGTATAAATCAAATAATATTTAAATATGATGAATGTTCAAATTAAAAAGTCTCTTATGAAAGTGTATTTTGTACACATTACTGAGTTGAGAAAATTATATGCAAGACCAGAAATTCGACTTTATTGATACAATAATGTTTGTTTATATACTATCTCATGATATCTAGCTATATCCTTGAAAATAGATTGTACTTGTAAACTTTAAATTATTGTAGATAATATAATGTTATATGTTTGAAAATATTTTGTATTGAATATGTGTGTAATTCTAATCTTGTTAATGCAGGTCCAACTTGTACGTGGTACGGGTACGATTGTTGCACCAAACCGTGTAGAAGTCAAGGGGGAGAAGGGTTTAGAAGTAGTGAATACAAAGAACATCCTTATCGCTACTGGCTCTGAAGTCACACCGTTCCCTGGTGTAACTGTAAGTAAATCTTTGTGATATATAATAAAATCTTTATGTATTATACTGATTATTGTAACCTTACTGAAGACAGGGTTGATTACAATTCAAATAAAAATCGTAATAAATGCTTGTGATTCTTATATAACTAAATCAAATATATAATTTCTTAAGTAATAACCAAATACTAGACACTTTTTGCATGTAATTTTCTATAGGTGTGGAAATTCGTGTCACATACAAATAGTTTTAAATTAGAAGTATATATTCATTGAATATATATATCTCTTGATGATTTTACAGCTGTAGTATGTGCTACAGTACTGGAACTTATGATATTCCTCATTGCAGTTTGACGAGCAGCAAATCATTACATCAACAGGAGCACTCTCCTTGTCGAAAGTGCCGAAAAAGATGTTAGTCATTGGAGCTGGAGTGATTGGTTTAGAGTTGGGATCAGTTTACCAGAGGCTAGGTGCTGATGTCACCGCTATTGAGTTCCTTGAATCTATTGGAGGTATGCTTATTTATTTACTTGCAACACTTTTTTAAAATGTTTTGTTTCTAATGTAAAAATTCTTGAAACTGAGATTGCGAAATGAGACAAGTTAAGAATTTTAAATAAATCACTGATAAAATAGTAAATATCAACAAAATAAAAATATGTAGCATATTTTCGAAAGTAGTGATAACAGATAAAATGAATAGATTCATAGTCCACAATGTTTCCTTTCAAATATTATGCATGGATTATAGCGTTTTTTTTTTCGACCTTGACCTAGTGGCCTTGACAGCTTTACCAGGTTTTTTGAGGCGAGTTCCTAATGGGGATCAAGCCTGGGGAGACAGAAGACTATGATGGGGAAGGGAGGAATGGTTTTGGTCCCGGTTTCCGGGGTCTGGATTATAGCATGTAGTGTTTGTATTTATTTATAACTTGACACATCTATAAAGACATAAAACTGGTTAATATTAACAATGTAACGTAGTATTTTACTTAATATTAAATTTATATGTATTTTAATTAATCTGATTTATAGGTATTGGAATTGACGGTGAAGTGTCAAAGACACTGCAAAAGATTCTCGCCAAGCAAGGGATGAAATTCAAATTGGGCACGAAAGTAATGGGTGTGAGGAAAGAAGGTGGTGTCGTCAAAGTGGAGGTTGAGGCCGCTAAGGGTGGGAACAAGGAAACGGTAAGTTTAATGTTAAGTTTTTTTAAGCAGACTGCCCTCACTTTCACGTTTTTACCTATTATGACAAACATAATATTAATTATTATTATGATTTAATAAATCAACATGTGATGTTTTAAAAATATGTAATAGTGATATAGAATATTCATTAAACTATTATCTATAGTTGATTAATAACTATATATAAGGACATATATGTCGATTTTTCTGAAGCCCCAATGTTATGTGCATCACAATATAATAGTTTAACTAGTTTTAGGTTTGTTTCTACTTTTAATCTAGGAACAACAACATTTACAACCATATGTTAATATAAGTGTGTTATCATTTCAGATTTAAATAATAAAAAGTGATTGAGGATTATTGTTATTAGATTACTAACAGTGTTATCTATAAAATTTACACTATCATGAAAGTTTGGTGTGATGGAGATTACCGTTAATTTAGATTTGTGAGAGCTCTTGAACGTTTTTAACATTTGTTCATGTTTTTAAGTACAAAGTAGCCACAGTATTGGAAATTTCATCTTTAAAAGTGATAAATGGGAGGGATTATTTTGTCTTTGTTCTTTAAAGTTAGAAACATGACAATTTGAAATACATCCACTAAGCATAGTAAAATATAGTAATGAATATTTGCGGCATTTTTTTGTACACATGCGAAGCCTGTGCTGGTCGTTAATATAACAAAGACGTATTGCTCCATCCATCTACCGTCCGTACTTTTGTTAACAATTTGCTAATGAATGTTGACCTGAAATATATATGTTCATAAGCTAATATTAACAAAGACATGGTTCTGACCACATAACGTCCGTAATGTTAACAATATGCTATCGTAAGTTAACTTGGAATAATATATGTTCACCAGTTGGACTGCGACGTAGTGCTGATATCGATCGGGCGCCGGCCCTACACCAAGGACCTAGGGCTGGATAAAGTAGGCATCGCGCTCGATGACCGCGGCCGTGTGCCCGTCAACAACAAGTTCCAGACTACGGTGCCCGGGTAAGTGGTGCCCTCTATAGGGTTAAATATTGTTATTTGTTAAAGTGTTTGAAACTCTTCGTCATTCAATTCTGGTGGTGCCAGTGATACACCTAATAGCATATGTGTTAATCAATAAGAAGTTCCAGACCACGGTGCCTGGGTAAGTGGTGCCCTCTATGGGGTTAAATATTGCCACATGCTTAAGGTAGGAATCTGTGTGATTCGCCTCCAGTGGCATTACTGGCACACCTATTAACATCGGTGTTAAGCCATGATCTATTCTGAAATTAGGCATTCAAACTTAGTCTGCAACTTTCATGGAAAAATTAACACAACATACCTTCTCCATAGAGGCTAATACAAAGTTCACCTCTTCATGGTTATTTTAATAAATTTGAGTACTAGTAGGTCCCACTTTTAGCATTTTTTCGTAAGAATGACAACTAATATAGACAGCTACTTACTTGAACTATTAGAAAAGCTCATAAGTCTTGTTTATGTTGTGTTACAGAATTTACGCTATTGGTGATGTCATTCATGGGCCTATGTTGGCACACAAGGCTGAAGATGAAGGCATTGTTTGCATAGAAGGAATCAAGGTAATTTTAAGTACTATATGGTATCTCCTGTATTATAAAATTTGTATGCTCTAACATTCCTTGCTAAAAAAAGTGCCTTAATGAGTACTTAGATAAAAATTAGTCAATCACATGTATTAGAGCTTTCTGCTATCTTCGAATCCTGTTACTGCAAATATAGAGTTCTTTTATATCTTGTATAAGATCGTATACATATATGTGTAAACGAACATATATGTACTCTGTGTGATAAATTAATCTGTGTGATTGATTCAGCAAGTTATAGTTTTTGGAAATAATTTTTAAATGTTTAAATTTTGTTTTGGTACTAAGTGTAGAATCTGTTATTGCAGGGTATGCCAGTCCATTTCAACTACGACGCGATCCCATCTGTAATTTACACTTCACCCGAAGTTGGCTGGGTTGGCAAGTCGGAGGAGGATCTTAAGAAAGAGGTGTGTTATTGGATAAAATATCTTTCTATAATGTTAAGTGGATCACATTCCTTGCACTGTGCATGCCATATGCATATACCATGGCCACACCATAAAATTGATCATTTCATTTAAATTATTAATCATGATATTTGCATTTCATGATAAAGCACAATATTTGTTGGCCACATGATGTGATCTGGCTAGACCTATAAATATAATCTGCTTTTAACAATAAAAACAGCTAAACGCTATGACTACTTCATCATAATTATACTCAAATGTTAGTAATCACATCGGTTTTTTTAATCTATGCAAACAATTATATATGTACATATAATATTTGTTACCAGGGCAAAGCATACAAAGTTGGCAAGTTCCCGTTCCTGGCGAACTCTCGGGCGAAGACGAACGGTGAGCCCGACGGCTTCGTGAAGGTGTTGGCTGATAAGGCCACTGACGTCATCCTCGGTACACACATCATTGGCCCCGTGAGTTATTGTATTTGTCGTGATTTAAACTGTGTTTATTGTTAGATTCGTCTTTTCTAGTTGGATAATACTTCAGACTATACACAGTTTACAGACTTCAAACTATATACAATTGGACTGTTGAAGGAATGTAGTTGTGTACTTTTGTAAATACTTCGGTTATGTTCGGATACTTACGTTCGGATTTTTTTATTCCTAGAAAATTCATATAATTAAGCTGAACGTAATTTAGCCGCTTAATACGAAAGCTAAGCCAAATTGATATCAATTCTTAAAGGCAGCGATAAAGTTGTTAATAATCGATAAAATGTAAAATCTTTATATTAGGTGTAGAAATAAGATTCCTGAGTCACATTTTATTTTGAGTTTTCAAGGTAACGAAATAAGGCTACTTATCTTAAATTATGATAATATATATAAATTTTTGGATCTTAACCGTCAACATTTAAACGAAATCAGTTTAAATCCGTAAGCGAGCTTGGAGATTTATTACGAATAGCAGATCTTTTTATGCTCTTAACATCAAAGAAAAAGAAATACTGCATAAATAAATAATTATAATTCCATAAGTTGATAAA
>DWOQ01000698.1:0-10636 GCA_018251115.1 Codatractus alcaeus
CTGAAGTACTATACGAGTCCTCAAGTTGTATAGTTGTATACACAACTTGAGTATAGGACTAAATATTATGAAATGACATGAAATGTATTAATTTTTTGTATATGCCCACGAGGGAACTTACTTGTCGGATTACATTTTTTTTCTAATACTACCGCCGGATCAGAACACGACCTCAACTGAGAAGATCCGGCAAAAAACTCGGCGGGTTTTATTTTTTCTATTGTCAACTATATTGCTTTGCTTTTTATTTTTAAGTAATTTTCTTTTAGTTGTTGTTTGTAATAAAAATGTCTTGTTTCAGTAACGTCAGAATGGGTGCGGTGCGATGAGCCACGTGGTGGTGGCGCTGGCTGTACTGGTGACGGCGGGCGCTGCGCACGCGCAGCTCCGTCCGGCAGACGCGCCGCCTGCTATCAACGACACACGTGAGTGAGTCTTGAGCACTTTATACATGTTTTTATCCAAGATGTACTTAATTTCACTTTCAAATACCACAATTACACAATGACATTTGTGTTCCTATTGTATAGACAATTGCTGTTTTGTTTCAAATTGCAAACTGGCAAATTCTGATTTCAGTTTAATTTAACATGGAAATTGACAAACCTCCAATTATAGCTCAATACTGTTCAGCCCAAAATAGAACATTTTGCGATGCAAAAGTTCACCAGTGGCGACATGAACGGTATATATTGCAAAGTTGATGTAGAGAATTAACGGTTATTTGTGGGCTGCATTCCTACACCAATTCCCTTAACATCTTATTAGTAATCTATAATAATATTTCTTTCTCTGTCTCCCTCTCCCTTTAATTATCTTCTTTATTTTTACACCTGGCTTATGGAAATATAATCAGACTTTTATGCTGCCATCGGTTGAAAAACAGACGATAGTATAAACATCAACTTTTTGATTAATGTTCCAACACTCGTGCAATATTGTTAATATTGCAATAGTGTTCATGCTATAATGACTTTAATAACGTATTAGGCGCCATTGTTATTATTAATTTATAAAACTGTTACTAAACCAGTGAATGAAACTTTACTATAATTGAACGATGTTATCTTTATATTTTAATCGATGCCATTAATCGCAATACAATTATTTTGTCAATAAGGATTGAATAGTTGATAGGTTAAAATCGTGCGGAACAAAATGTTACTCAATAACAAGATGTAGATAGTTTAGTTCTAAATAACACGCACCCAATATAAAATGCTATTCATTCTAATAACTATTGTGACTCCTTGATATGTCGCTTGTAGACTCAGTTAGAATGTTGTAAGCAATTAAGTGTATTTATGTAAGGATACGTGATTAGAATGTTAAATTGCAGGTATCTATGAAACCGACAGTTCGATGTGGCCATGAGAAATAAATAAATAGTTGTATTTTATTTATTTAGACAACACCACTGTCACATATACATATATTTCTATTTATTACTTTAAAGTTTATTTATCTAATATATTTTGATAAAGAGTTGAATTTCGATACTTAAATGCAAATGTATTTTTAACGTACATTTATAACTAGAAAAATATTTTAACACATTCATATTTGAGGTGAAAATTTGTAATTATAGAAATTGTGGTATTGTTGAATGGAATAGGACATTTTTTTTTTCGTTACTCTTAATATCGCGGCATCACTTTCATAATGCATTCATAATTTAAGTAACAATTAAGATGAGGTAATTTCACTGACTCTATAATTACCTATAATCTAACTATCATCTTGAAGCGCGCATAACCCCGCGGCTTGTGTAGATCTCAAGTGATCTACAAAGTTAAGCAACGTCGGGCGCGGTCGATAGATGGATGGGTGACCGCTAGTAGCAAAATTTAATTCGCGTTTCCGTGCTTCGGAGGACACGTTAAGTTGTCGGTCCCGGTTACAGGATAGCTGTCGTCAAACCTTGTTACATAAAAAGGGTTGCCGGCAACTATCATCTGAAATAAATCTAGAGGTGTCCCAGTATACTATAAAAATTCCTGAAGTTAGAATAAAAATATTGTTGTTTACATATACCTATTACGTACACTATTCCTAAGAACTAAACAGCATATTTACTGGAGCAATTTCATAAGACAACTATACTGCTGGTATAAAGACAGTAATAGGTAAGGCAGCAAAACAGTACTTTAGTTCTCGAACACACGTGTATGATGTTAAAAGTCTTCTTGGTATAGTGTACCATATTTCTTTAATATTATGCTTAAAGTTTTCACGTAAATATATAGTGTATTTACTCAATAGCAGTTATACTGAATAATAAATGACGTCTGAATTCCGTTTAAATGACGAAGCTGACATATAATTTATGAAATTTAAAATTAATTGTGCAATATATTTGTTAACGTTATTTAAACAAGTGTGGTGACGACTCACCGGAATAATACAACACTCAAAAAGTACGTCTTTAGAGAGAATATTTACTTAATATCCATTTTGTTGCAGTCTAAAAGTTACGACAATTCTTTGTTTTAAAAATAAATATTAACCACTTTATCAAGGTCATTTTATCAATCATTTTATGGATCCATTCAACCATAAGGCCTTGACATGAAGAAGATGACAAGTTCCAATGTGGTTTTGGTATTAAAATATACTTTAGTCTAACCTCAAACCAAATTCAAAAATGTGTTTATAGTGGAATAACAATTTTGAGCTCTGCATAGTCTATCAATTAGTCAGTGTCGAAGTTTGATCACGTATACTTAATTGGTAACAAATTGTCTGTTGATTATACTTAACATCCAGAAGTACGCCAGCTTCCCCCCAGGCTTGAGCCCCATTAGGAGCTCGCCTCAAAAAACCCGGTAAAGTGACAGCTTTGGCCACTATGGCCAACAGCAACTACACAATTCTAAAAAGAAAAAAAAGAAAAAAAGTACGCCCGTATCCTACTTCTATTACATTACTACATGACTTAGACACAGCGGTGTTCGACTTTTAGTCACAAATATCCCAATTCTGCGATATATAAATTAACTGTCAGAATCTACGAGCTACAACATCTAGTACTTCTTATTTACATCGCGATTCTATTCAGATCTATCTCATTACTTTTTGCACAAGTGGCAAATTGGTATTCGAGTATTTTTATTTTTACTGTCCAACTTTTTACATTTTTGAGTTAAAGTTAGTTTTTACATTTTATAATTAAGTTTTTCAAATAAGGATTATATCCATACTCTATAAGTTAAACCAAGTTTAAATATAGTTCGGTAAATATTTTTCCTTAGTTTGTTATCGAGATCGATTTTCACATGCACAGAATTGAGATATTCCCATGTGCTTAATCTAAAAATAACTTTGTTATTACTGCTGGTTAGTTATAAGTTTTGATACGCAAATAAATGACTGGTGCGAGCTTTAGTCACGTTAAGAGTATTTTCAATCCTGTTCAGTGACTTAATATAATATGACCTTACTTACTTTGGAGGGCAAGTTAAGTAGTTGAATATGATTGTTATAATAGCAGTATTTAACCTTGTCTGTGTTTAAATGACGTGGTTAAATATGCTCTGGAAATTTATGACGTAAATCTAGTGATAATGATATATAGTCGTTATTCTTTCCATTACTCCATCCATCAGCTTTTTAAGGTCCACTGGCCTCCCTCTTCCCCTACTTAGGGCCACCCGATGGGCACAAGGCCCACTAAATCCAATAGTTTCCCACAAACATCATCAGGTCATCAGTCCACCTGGTCAGAGGCGCACCTATGTTGTACCTAATGTAATTTTTTCACACCTATGTTGGGCATCAAACATGCCGTAGGTGAATACTGACGTCAAGTAATCACCACTGCCAATGGACAATTACTTCCAAATTTAAATAGAATACCTCTACCTTACGTGATCACGGCTACATCGCCGTTCTTATATACTGAATACGAACACAATGCGTTAACTCTCCTGAAGGATAAATACAGCAACGCCACACATTAGAAACTCATATAAAAGACAGTAAGCCATATAAGAACCTAAAGATTTTTATGACATTATAATTGTGTACATTGTATTCTATAGCTTATCTTACGATATAACATAAATCAATTACATAGTAGATTACATTGTAAATTAGGCAAAGTTTGGTTATTCCCGTTAAATAAACTGAGCAGTAAATATTCGTAGGCTTTCAGTCCAGCTTTCCCTTTAGAAAGTATAGAAACTGTAGTTCTTATTCACTCCGCCGTCTTTATTCACTACTCTACTAAATAGTACTTTGTACACCACTATTTAATCAAGTTATTCTAGCTAGTCAAGTTATACTAGCGTATCAATAGATTAAACTTTTGCGGAGGTAGAAATCCTCCGTAGTTCGAGTCCGGTGGCATTGCCAACATACCTATTACTTATAACAACGGTGTCGCTCGTTCACCAAATAAGGAAGTTATGTTTTTTTGTTTAGTATTATACCCGTACATATCTATTGACCAAAATAAGAGAGAAATACACTTGTATTTGTCCTTGTCCCACCTGTTTTTTGTACCAGTAATAAACAGTATTTGTTCGTGGATAAATTAATTTACTTAGAGCGTACAAAAAACTCAAAAAAGCCTCGTGGTCAACGTTTGATCTCTCAAACGGGAGATCGTAGCTTCAAATCCCAATACTAATCCTATTAAATTTCTTAAAGGTGTGTAAAGTCTACCAATCCGCACTTGGCCAGCGTGGTGGACTATGGCCTAAATCCTTCTCACTCTGAGAAGATGCCTGTGCCCAGCAGTGAGACAAAAATGGTTGAAGAGACAGTAAAAAAATATATCTTTGTAACATCATACGTTACACACTTGAGCTGAATAAAAAGCAAAAAGTGGATTTTCCACTTTAACGATGCCTTCCTATGACACAGTTACTAATTACTCAGTTCGAAAAATATAGAGCCTGTGCTCTATAATTTTTTCGTGTTTTACAACGACACACGGCAACTACCATACATATATGTAGCACACTGGAGCTTTTTCATCCGCTGAATTGGAGTAATCAAAGCATTCACTGATACTTCATGTTTTATTAAATCCGTCGAATAAGAGCTATAGAAAAAGTATAAAAAATTTTGTTGAGAATTAATTAAAAACTTTAATAGGAGTTTTATGCACTTTACATAATTTTAGGGTAAGTAACATTAATACAAACTTTCACAATACAAAATAGCATAAAAAGAGCACACCCAATAATAAGGTAAAATCATGTTTTTAAATGAAGAAGTAAAATATTTGTAAAGAACAATTTAATTATTTTTTTTCGAATTGTGTAGTTGCTGTTGGCCATTACAGTCTTGACAGCTTTAGCGGTTTTTTGAAGCGAGCTCCTAATGGGACTCAAACCTGGGGAGACGGAAGACTATGATGGGGAAAGGATGGATGGTTTTGAATAAAATACAGAAATATGTAAATGTCTTATAAACCTTGTAATACCGTCAACTTTGTTGCAGTGTTAGATAGTTCATTGTATAGTCTGTATATGTCGTATATACACGTCAAGCGATACGAATAAGAGTCGTGCATCGTGATGAATACATTATACCCAAACATTAGCATAGAAATTCCGACTCCGATATCAGTTACGTGTGAAAGAAACCCGAAACGGTAATTCTGTTTTCACCTCAACTTACCAAAATGCTCAATATTTACATATATATTCTCAGGGTTTAAGGTCTACGGGACTAAATGCAACTTTCTACAAAAATATTAAAGGTTAAGTCCTAAAAGGTGAGTAAAATAGTGTTACGTATATATACGATACTGAATTAAAATAGTGTTACGTATAACATCTTAGGTATCGATATATTTTCCGATTTTCACCAAAACAAATCGAAATCTTCTGAACGAACGAACCTAACCAAAGGTTGCCAAAATAAACAAAATTGAAGTGTGTGAACTGTATCTGTGATTTCAATATAAGTGCCAAATCCCAAGCTCATGTTTGCTTATCTTCTTATTTGCGAGACATCCAAACATAAAACACTTTTGTCAGGGTTCCATATATCCATTGCATAAAACCCTTATCGGGACATCCTCATCCTTTATGACCATCCTTCACAACCTATTTTCTTCACATTTTCAGGACAGAAAACATTGATATTGGTAACCAAATAAAGGATATTATATAGCGTTGATACGAATTACGATTTTAGACATTAATTTTGGCGAGCCAACTAAGAAATAAAAATAACCTATGTGACATTTCAAAAAAGAGCACCTAGAAATACTGATATTATATTTAAACAGTTAATAGTAAAAGTTAATTTTTAAATAATATTATGGAAATTCATTTTACACATTTACGATGAAACTACCAAATAACAGTTCGTTCCCGATTAGGGTATATAGAGTTCATAATAATAATACGTACTTTAAAATGAGCAGTATACTATGACCTCCCACAAAAGATGCATATGCATGCAAAATTAATATACAAATGCAATTAATCGTTAGGTAACAAATAAAAAAATATTTTTTGTAAGAGATAAAAACGGTTTTTTTTTTTCAAAACCGCCCTTTATCCTTTATGATTACATGAAAATATATTTTGATCAATTCAAAATTTCGTTAGCAGATTTTTTTATATTATAATAATATTTTATCTTAAACATACATTTGCTTGTCGTTATAACATTATAACTTATTACATTACCTTAAAATCTAGTAACATAATTATTATATTTTGAGAAAACCTACTTACCTAACGAGAATGTCATTATGTAACTCAACAATTAATTTTTTAATGTACATACATGTCTTACTGTACTTTACATAAAATCTTGAAATTTATCTCAACAATCACTTCTACTTGCGGAATCTATTGCTAATTGCGGAGATACCCGCTTTTGTAAGAGATATAACATTGAAATTTATTTCATTTTTTATTTTTTGAACAGGATGTGGAATAGAATGCGTGCGGTGCGCCGCTGACGGTTGCGTAAAATGCGCGCGTTTGCTGGTGTGGCCTGGCGGAACGTGCGCCCACGACTGTCCCTCCGGCACCAGGGAGTCCTGGGCGCACGATGACCATCTCATGGGCCGAGTGTGCTACCCTGCTCACACCTACAATGAGGTACTGTCTCGCCCCACCTCTACAATAGCTTAAGGTATTTAAAAAAAAATTAGCAGTAACCGAACATTTTGTGTGGCTACTCGATAACAATTATTTTAATTAAACAAATAGACTTAGTTCAATACCTTAGAGCACAATAATCGCTGCTATATTAAAAGGTATAAGACCAGTCAAGCGGTTGATAAGACACTTCATTACATGTCCAATGCACCTACAATTATCATTAATCCATAAATTAGTCCCTCATAAAATGGCAAAACTGAACTACTGTTAAGATTACCATTAAATAACGAAGGTTTGATTTCCAAACAGGCCAACAGTTGATACAAGTTTTTCAACTTGTTTGCGTTTTAGGATTGTACATAACTAGGTTAGAACTCGTTCACAACGCCACTCGTTAGCAACGATGTTCGTCAAATATTGCATCAGGAAATCAAAAATAACTGGCTTGCTTCATGTCAGTAGATTACAACATGGAGCTGGTTTATTCAATGAATGTACAAGCGTGTTCTTGTTACACGTCGATCCATAATGCAGGTGGCTCACAGGGACCAAAAACTGCTAGCAGATGGTTATAGCCCGGAAATTAGGTCACACTGCAATGTAAGAGCGTAACTCATAAACCATCGAACGTCCGCCTTGTGTGTTATAAATGGAGCGAGCACACGATCATAACATCGAATTGTACATCTAAATATTGATGATCACGGCCATAATATTTAACAGTAGGTACCGCAGGCTTATGATGTAAACATTTCGCAATAATTATTCTAATTTCCACCACTCCGCACTGAAGAAGCGTGGACCGGTCTGCCCTAGATACTCGTGATCCGTAGCCAACCGCTACTAACGAGAAATTAAACTAATTACTTAATTTTCGTTGCTTATTCTTAAATCCATAACAAACAATCACAAACATATGCCACATTATAAATAATGAACATACATTGAAAATTCTAACATTTGACATAGTTACAAACGGATTTAAATTTGTTAGCATTTTTATGAATCACCTTAAGGAATAGATGTAGCCTAAACCAGTAAAACAATATATCCTTTATAGTAGCTATATTCAACTATAACTATGTCTCGGTCTCCATGGTGCCATAAGGCATTCTAACTACAAAGTTACTTGTAGCTGGGATAGCAAATTAGCAACGCCACGACTTAACTCAGGTATGACCTAGATTAAAATTACATACGAGTTGTAGAGTTCTGAAATACAGCACTAACCACCTTCTTGTTAGCATAATGCCTGCGAATAATTCTTCAGTATAAAAAACGGAACTTCTGTTGAGCACTACTTATAATTCAACGGACTGAAATAGAACTGTCACTCAAACACAGTCTATCTATAGAATGTTTGGTACGACACTTTCGGTCGGCTACTTCATTTTGCATTTCCATATTAAAAAGCATTATGCACCATTGTTTCTGTCACAATACCAAAGTACCTCCCATCCGATCAGCGACGTTTTCTCCTCTATTCAATAACAGTAGGTGTTAGCAGAGAGTAGGCGGCACGTGTGATGATCGCGGGGGCGACGTACGCGCCATTCAACTATCACAGATTAGGAAGGAGCGCAATCATAATGGTACGATTATTGATAGTGAGATATCCGACTCGAATTTTACTTCTAGTAGGAATGCTTTTTTTATTTGCAAATTACGATTTTTACTATGAATATATCAACATTATAAACATATTTATCCACCATTGATGGAGTTGGACCATGGAGTCTATAGAGAGACCATTTTCTATGTCTGTGAATTTAATATTCCAAAAGAAATGTAGGTACTACACCAATACCAACCAACAATAGATAATAGCAAAGATCACATCTTCACACAAGCCGAACACACACTATCCGTTCTAACATTTTTTAGGCACACAACCTTATTCCAACCAGACGTCTTCAAAGAAGGATCGTATAAATATTTACACTTTTACTAACACAAACATTAACATATTTACTAACAAATTATAAGTAACAAGAACACCTTTTTTAACCCCCAGCAAGGCAAAATGGGGCGTTATAAATTTATCGTCTATATCTGTAACTCTGTCTATGGCATTGTATGTGTTGCTCCCAAGCAGATAAATTGATTTAGATTTTTTTAAAGTTGGCTTGATCAGGAAAGTTTCTTTCGAAAGCAGCACTCTTGTTGTCATGTCACGGTGGAATATCTCGTAACATTATGTTATTGTTTTCACGCAACGCTGATGCTCATTAAGTTTCAACGAGAATGCTTTACACAGCGTCTGTTTAAAGTCTGTATAAAGGTTTTTAGGGATTTGAAGAAACCTGTCAAGTCGTTTGAATCATCAGCACTTTTTTGTCATCAATCGCATATGTTTTATTTTGTATTGATCATATACAAAGAAATACATGCAGATGGAATCCTCTTTTGAAATCGTTGAAAAACAAACATTAATACAAAGAAGCTTAACTTAAACATCCCTTCAGCCGACCCTAAAGAGCTACTTATTTTCGGTCATATTTTTTACGTGCTCAAAATCCGTCTAGATAAGACGATCCCAGTGATAAGACGAAGACAATGCTCAATTTTTAATTTAATCTTATTTTCTGTCTAGGTGTTAGTTGGTGGTGCGTGTGGCGCGGCAGTCTGCATAGCATTGGTGGTGGCTGGCGCGGCTTACGCGCGGTGCCGGGGCTCTGCTCGCGCGCACTCCCAGCCTCTGCCCCAGCCGCATCACGATGACGACGCGCAACTTAGGGAGTTTCATAAGCAGCTTGATTGTTTACGGGTATGTTCATTAAAAAACTCATAATACGATACAGGATAGTACGGACTGGTAATCTATTATATAGATATTGAAACTGTAGTTTAAAGGCTAATGGATTTTTGCAAATTAAGTTTAAAATTTTACAAATTTTAAAAGCCTAAAAATACACAATGTATTATATAAGAATAAAAAACCCTATCTCAAGAATTGATTTGATGTACCGATATCTCAATACAACTCTAACTTGTTCCTTAAATAGTGACATGAGACAAACAGAGACAACTTCACTCAAACAAATCGATTAAAAAATAATTACAAACTGCATCGCGCGGCTCGTTTCATCTTAATACGATAATTGGTCCTAAAAACAAACATGAAAATCGTATTTGTCGGGTAAAATCAATTACCACGCTTCGACACATTCGCGTGTGAAATCACGGACATGCTAGCTTTAACTGTAATATAAAACAAAACATGTTTTCATCAGTTGAATGTCTTAGTGGAATAAATTATATTTTTCTTTCTAACAGAGGTTTCCTTACAATTCAATGATTTGTTAACTGAATAAAATTAAAAATAGCACAAAATTAGATCAATACCGTTAAATTAACACTGGTTTAAGGGTAAATTTTAGAACGTTTGAGTGTAAAATAATTATTCTGGCCATATTTCTAAAAGCACACCCTTTTTCCTATGCCTAAAAGCTTTTGACAACAAGTGCCTTATTTAGTAAGTTGGTTCGAACAGTTATGTAAATTAAATATTCGCAGTTTACGCCCCTAGACAATAGAGTTATTTTAACCATTATAAAACAAAC
>DWOQ01000699.1:0-10634 GCA_018251115.1 Codatractus alcaeus
CAAACGTGTTTTTGTTTGACGTTTTTTGCTCGATATTAATGACGGTAGTACAAAACTATCCGTGTGCGTGTTTCGACATTTACTCGTATTTCTATTTTTGAAAAAATAATGATTTTAATCAATTCCAATCCATTCCATTTTTATGTAACTGGATTCCGGATTGGATTTTGGATTTCGGAGATGCAGCAGGGAACTCCTTAAACTCGAATAGGAAATGGATACTGATTAAGATATTGGCAGTTTTATGATAATCTAAGATTAATTAGGTACCTAATTGTGGTCTAAAACGTTATAGTAGAAATGTAGCCATTAAAATCAGTTGTATTAACGTGTCTGTCGCAGCAAATAAATAAGTAACATTTTAAATTCAATCTTGTGTTATTTATATTCAGCTACTCATAACTTCATTAAGTTAACTTTTAAATATTCTAAATTATATCACCCCACGTAAAAATAAATTTGACCCTAACAATTTATGTCTTTTTAAAATCAACCTAAGTAATTAGATTTTCAAGCAATATTTTATATTACATTACAGTTTACTGTGATATAGGTAGTGTTGAAACAAAATAATCGGAAATACATGTAAACAAATATAGAGCATTCTTCTTTTTTTTCATTACTTACACACACGTATTTATATTATAGGAGTAAGCTTTAAAGTCGAGCAAGTTCTAATTATAACACATCCAATGTTAATACACACTGGAGTGCTTAATACCAATGTTCATATCAACGTGCTCATTTCCTCTAAGCTCGCGATAATAACAGCGTCTTATGAGTAAGAATTTACGTACCAATAAGCGTAAGATTATGATTTAGGAGAAAATTCACCAGAAACTCATAGGGAAGTGCTTATTTGTGAGTGTGCTTTCATTAATGGATATGTTTATGTAGGATTGCTCCATGGGCCACGTTATCTTTTCATATTCGTGTGAGAATTTAAGCCAGGTAAGTACGTAGTACTTTACTACGCTTTCAAATCTTATTTTTCATTTCATTACGTTGTTTAAAATTAGACAAATTATTTCTATAAAGTAGTTCAATGTGTGCTCAAAATTGACTGTTCAGAAAGATAGATGACGAACAAAAATGTTAGCGGTATTCAGCGATATTTTGGTGCGGATAGAATAACATTTTTACGCTTTGTCATTAAATGGCTACATAAGAGTAGTAATACATATGTATTTTGATAGATAGTTATAGGTATTTTGAATAAACATTCATAAACTTTAACACATTCACTGCTACGTACATACGTGTCGAATCGCGTACAAAAGTATAGATTGGACAGCTAAAGGGTTAATATTATACCTATGTACAAACTTATAGTGAAATATCCATTGAATTTTGATCGTGTATCGAGTTTTGCTCGCCCGTTATTCACTGCTTTTAGCCTCCAGTTTCACTATAATAGAATTTAATATGTTGATTGAAATTTCATGACAAGTTTCGTTACGAAGTTTCCGCCGCTAAATTACAAACTTGCCAGTTAATTCTACGTATTCAAATTTGTGTATCGTATCTACTATTTCTATTTGCCGTGTATAATTATGATTCACTAATTTATTTCTCACGTTTCATTTGCTTATTCATGTAATACTGATAAAGTTCATAAGTTCTCTTAAGATACATAAAATAACAATGATTGACATTCATAGCGCCAGACTACGATTTCTCAAATTCATCCAATTTTATAATATAAGAAAATTTGAGAAAATTCCTAGTAATATTGCACTATTTCATTTTTACTGAGCTACGGGAAAAATTCTGCGTCGATTTCTTCTTGTATCAAAGGACATATTTATAACGTAGTCAATTTTGATATATTTTTAGGTCAAAAAACCTGTCTGGATAGTTCTTGTAGAAACTGGCAGTAAGCAAGGATAGACATTAAATAGAACTTCACGTGGCCTCATCTTACTTTAGTCGGTTATAAGAAAAATCTACGCGCCTGAGTTTGAACCCTGAACCTTGAGAGACCGAAATTCATATCTTTGGGCTACCACTACTGTTTATTGATTAGCATAACTTTATAGTATTACGGCAGCTTACCAAGTTACTTAAAAATCAAAAAATGGGGATGAACATACATGAATTTTAAAGAAAATGTTAGGTTGAATAAGATGCCTAGTAAAAAAATCTTTGAAGTATTTCACAAACATTTATTAAATGCTACGAATAATCTACAACTTTATACTTATGCATAAGTCACAAATGGCTAAAATGGATGTTGCCCAAAAAAGAAGCGAACAGGCTGCATTATTACAAAACTTCGGGACAATAACGGGTGAACTGATAGGTTTCCAGATCATTTGGCGTTCTGGAACTTTCTACTCGGTTGTTTGGGACGTCACTTTAGACCTTTGAGTCGTTTACGGAAACAGATCAGCATTTGTAATACAGAATGAAGATCATCATAATCAGAGAAAATGTGAGATACTAAAATATTTTCAACTTACAATGATAGAATTTATAAATCGATTGGCAACGCCATTGCTTTGATCTCTGTATTACAGCAAAGTTTGCGCTAATGTGATAAGGTTATAAGGGCGTTATATCTTTAGCTGGACGTAATGCCACTGGACACTAAGGCAAGAGAAGACTGCAGAATTTGATTTTGGATTCGAGTGATTTAATCATCATCTATACATCAGCGCTTTCAGGTGATAGGTCATAAGCTGGACATTGGTCTCAACTAATTGGCGCCACTCCAACCGGTACTATTCTGAATTCATCGGTTTTCCGCTGTCTAATTCAGGCCATTGGTCCATTGGTCGATTTTGTATCAATGTGGTATAAAATACGTTGATATGTAACATAGAGTATACAAATACATCCGAACCCAGGACAGAAATCTAAATTCATCACTTAGATTTCTGGCCGATTGGGAATCGAACCCGAACCCCTTTACGCATAAGTCCGGCACAGTGACCGGACCGCATTGTGAGTGGTCAAGTGACGTTCTTGAAATTTATTCTGACGCTGGAACAAAGAGTTATATACTTAATAGCTATATTTCTCAGTTTCACCCACATTCAAAAAGAGTATCCAGAGGACATTTCCTTCTCTTACTCTATTCCTGCTCTCAGTTAATCTAGTCTCCGCATTCTTATGTAAAAATCGAAAAAACCATTTTCGTTGACCTCAGGCACATACGACGTGAGTATATCGATACAGCATCAGTAACTAACGTCTCAAGTATCAATGGAGCTATCAAATGCCCTAACGCTCCGAGTACTTGAATACGTGATGTAACTGATAATATTCCATTCCATTTCCTTTCAGCAATTCAAAGCTACATATCGGATGCTCATACCTTGGCTTTGTAAGTTTCTCGGCACATAGTTGGTGTACCGTCGACTGGAATTGGACATCTGCATGACTATAGTATCTTCTAACTCAGGGGGAAGATCTGAAAGTGTTAAAATTATTTTGGCAAATTCGTAATTTTTGTATTATGAAAATTAAATGGGGATTCCAAATATGAGTAACTACAACCTTATTTATTTTAGATAACTAGACTAATTCTAAACAGTTCAACGTTTAAGTTTAAGTTTTGTAGAAATTTCAAGCAACAGGAATATAGAATGGCACAAAAGTTCATTTGACTTCAAATATATCTTTGTTTTTCTTCTTATTTAAAAACCTGAAACCCACCACCTAAAAACATAGTTACTTTTTCTGTCTTAACATAAAAGATCAGCATGAATTTCGTTTATCAGCATAGCTACATTTCATTCATAATCATTTCGGTGTATGACACGTCGCTGACACCGCGTGACATATGCCCCAAGCCATAGGTTTAAATCATAGATGGGCTCTGGGACCAAAAATAAAGAGATTCATGTCTCTTTTACTCCTACTAAAATCGCGGCCTTTTCTTATCTATCATGCGTTTATATTCGCCTATTAAGAATATTGAAATTGTTAGTATTATTTTCACAGTTTGAACCATTTTTGATATTCTATTTGCAAATAACTTTAAGTTAAGTTTGTTATAGAAATATAATATACTATTTTTACACTTTATGAAAGATACGTGCTTCTTGCATGCATTTAAATTACTACTGAATTTGGTTACACTGATTTTGTGATTGTATGGTCTTATTTATTTCGAAGCAGTTTTACTTAGAAAGACCATATCTGTAATGTAAATCTAAGCCCCCAGCTGTTATGATGGGTTCTCGCTTCTTCAAAAATCGCGGTTTACTAAGCACTATACTAAGCTCTAAGTCTTTGTAGATTTCAACCATTCATGTATACTTCGTATACTGCGATAGTGCGCTACAATATTTGTTACTCGATTCTAATGCGTGCGTAACAAGAGAAATAGAGAATAGAAAACTACGAAATTGAATTCAAATGTGTATTATAACTTAGCAATAACAATTAATTATATAATGCGTAAAAGTTTTATTATAACTATAAAACTTTGAAGTGGAATGTGTGCCGTCTGTTACAAAAAGTTAATAATACATAACGGGGTTTCATTTGTTTAGAACTTTATCTTGTTTTTTTTTTGTTAAGACTTTCATAGTACCAAATATATGAAAATTTTATGTGTTAATTTTATTACAGCTAAAAGATAAGTACAGAAACAGTTATAAACAGTTACAACAAAATTATATATGCGTCGTCTACAATATACATCTACTTTTAAACGCCTCACAAAAATTTTTGTTAACCTATAATATACCATAGTTGAAATGAAAAGACCAATGTCATATCGAAGTAACAAGTGTTGCGTTGATGTTGACTCATTTGAGCCACGCTTAACGACAAATATGACACGATGAACAAAGTAATAATTTACTTTTCCGTAGCACTTCTGAAGAATCACTCAAACGTCTTTATGACAAAACAATTTGTCGTATTTCTATGAAAATTCTTAACAACGTAACCAACAATGTCTATACAATAAAAAATTTAACACTTCAATAAATTTCTGCCAACATAATGAACAAGTAGACAAAGCGATGTACTTACATTTACTTGAATACGAGAAAATACTTTGTCCTAAACTGTCACTTGTCTCTTAGGAGTTGTATTATTTTTTCAAGTAATATTTTTGTAGACACGACGAAATACAGGTTCCTTTTTCCCTCCTTTCATCTCTGGATCGTAATAATGGATACCTTCATTTACTTGTCATCAGTCCCGGTTCTATTCTAATATCCTGTTTCTCGTTGTTTATCTGAGGCGCTATTGTTTCGAGAGGCACCTGAGTTGAAAGAGGTGACTTAGGCAGCTCCGTGACGTAATTAATGATTGTTAATACAGACGAAAAGATATAATATAATTTTAAGACACGTTTATTTAGTAAAGTTAATGATTTCATGGGTATAATGATATGATATTATATCGTTTTGAACTAATTCTTCATATATTCTTCTAAAAAAAATTTGTTGTCTTGTTTTGATCCGCACCTTTTTCAAACATTTCAGGTTTAGTAAAATTAAGCCTAGTGTAAGTGGGACTCGCACACGAAGGATTCCGTAGCACCGTCATCAACATCCAACAAAAAATACAAACAAAAACATGTACGTAGCGGCAATCGTAACACACACAAATAGCTTCGGACATCGTACTAAAATATTATGATGTCACACTTCATGTGAGTATTCGCACGTCATCGCAATAGTACAATAGATGGGTGGATTATGATAGATGGCATCTGTTATTTTTAAAACTACGTTTTATTTGTTGTTTTTATAGAGACCACAACAGTACACACGTTGTGATATTGACAAGTGTCTTAATGTTACATTTCATAAGATACACTATGACAGACGGACAGACATACATACAACGGAGCTTTGGTAATAGGGTCCCTTTAGTACCTTTTGTACGAAATCCTATTAAAGTGATTTTAGTATTTCACGTTATAGATTTTATATTTTTTTAATATTTCAATTGTTAAAATAGTTCTGTACTACTCAAGGAAAGTACATTGCAATATATAGATAACATGCATCACAGTGAAACCCGCATCTTTATTACACTTACGTACAAACGCATTTTCGCTTTCATATAACGATAATGGACGGCTTTAAGTAGGTTGTGAACCAGTTTCGTGCATAAAAATAATTATTTGTTTTCACAAATAAATATTTAAATGAAAATGCTCCAATTCGTTTCATAGTAAGAGAATAATAATAGTTTGGCAAAAAATAATAATGATATTATAATCACAAGATATATACGAAGCATCAATGAAAACCAACTACCCCATCATCAAATCCTGCGTCACCTCCTACTCGTGTGTCTGGTATATCTCTAATAAATTGATTGCTAAGTCAGGCTATGGAATACAGTTGTTTCCTTATAAATATTAAATACTTTTGAATAACATTGTGCCAATATAGTGTATTGTTAAAATGATTTACGTTTTTTAATTTGATGTGTAATTAGAAGCAACATAAAACTATTTTTATTTATGTATTTAATTGTTCATTATTGCATCATCCCGTCGCATGATAACGACAGAAAGTAACATTTTAACGCGTTATTTGGGTAAGCAAAATGCTTGTGGTTGGCCGCTTATTAGTATTTCTAATAATAACTTGGAGTTCATCTTTGTGTGAGTTTGTTTAATCGATACATTTAATCTTAAGAATATACGTATATTTATTGTAAGTGATGATAAAACAGTTACATTTGTTCCAGTGTTAAATATCAAAGGTGACTTCATAAATACGAAGGAGCGGAGGAAGCGACATATATTTCCGCTACTTGGTTATCTTCATGGCTACAAAATTGGTCAGAACTTCGCTCTGCAATTACCTCCATTTGTTTTGTCGCCCGTTATAATTATGCCTTCAGTAAATCAACAACAAAGTGTAAATATTCAAAAAGGTTCTACAGGCGAGAGCTTTCAAGAAAATGGTAGTAATTTCCAAACAATTGTGCCCGTAAAACTCATTTTAAACACTTCATTGGAAGACATAGAAACTAATTTCAAAAGTGCCTTGGAAAATAAAGTCGTAAAAGATGAAAAACTTTTTTGCCCAGATGATAAATTAAGGCAAATAAATGAAGAAGCGACTAGTTCGACCGAGGAAAATACTGAAAGGGGTGAACTTGTCTGGACAACGGACAACTTTGAAACAACTGAAACCGAAGAACTTACAACATTAAAACACAATACAACAACTACAACAAACGGTGTTTATCCAACTGCAATGTACAATAATGAGATTATTAATTCTCTGCAACTTACTACACCACCGAGTGAAATCGTTTTAGGACTTCCGAGTTTGGAAGACAAATGGCAAAATTTTACTTCAAATGCAAACAATACAGACAATAAAATGAACGGAACTAATAATATTGGAACAGAATTACAAGAATCTGCTTCAGCACAAGTGTACCAACTAACAACAGAAAGATATCCTTATACTCGTCCGAACACAAGGTTCTATAATCCGTATCCAGCCTGGTACAATGCACAGGTCGATCAATTCTCAATAACGACAAATTCATACACAGAAGAGAAAAAGGAATTACCTTTACCGCCGCCCCGCGATGATCGATGGCACAGATTTTCCTCATTAAGCAAAGTCGTATCGCCAGCGTCGGGGTTTAAGCCTCTCGCCGGGTTATACTATGATGGATTTCTCCACAAATCTCTGACTAAGAAAATTGGATTTATTCCGTTCGACAAACACCACTATTATTAATTTTATTTCTCACAAATAACGGTTCCAATTTATATTTAAATTTATTTACGCTGATTACTGTACTAAGGTGCTTTCTTTTTGTAAAGTAGAAATACTACATATCTCGAGATAATGGTGATATGCATTTTATGGTGTATTTTAGTACACCTTAAAATGTATGTTTTATATATTGATTAATCATAAAAATGTCACGCAAGTGTCATGAAATTTTACTATATTAAAAGTCAAATTCGAATATTGTTATTTCTTCAAAGGTGCTCTTTGACTAATATACAAACGATATACCAATATTTATTTTAAAGAAACTTCAACAACCATTTCGTATTAGTTTAGAACGATCGGTACGAACATAAATTCTAACAATACCGGGATCCAATGTTTCTTCTACATTAGGTGTTTGTCTTACAGCGGGCGAAATGCGAATAAAATAAAACATTAAATTAACTAGTTGTTAAGGTAAAACGTAAGTACCATAGGTTTTTATATAAAGCTTCTAGGTTCAAAAGTATTAGTAATAAATATTACAAAACGAATCAAAATAATTATATTAATAGTGTAGTGTACTGTTATGTGATGTACTGCGATAGGCGCTTATACATATTAACAGGTGAGTTAATTAAAGGTACGATAATAACTGTCTATCTAGTATCTAGGTATCTAGATTCATACTTATGGAATTGTAGTTTTTCATTTCCTGGCAGCGAGCGTAATGCAAAAAGTTAAAATAAGAGTAAGAACAAGTTAATCCCAATAACATTAATTATTAAAAGTTTTTTCTATTCCTAAACGCCAATGTAAATATTATAAGCGATAACTTCCGTCATCGTTTCTCGATGTGTAATAATCCGTTCGTCGTTGATTCGCGTAAATTGAGGAAAGTACCTTATTATGACATTATCAGGACACGATCGTAAAGTACGCATCAGCTTTTGTGTTTAGAGTCGCGTGTACGACATTGTTATGTGAGTATTGTTAGCAAATGAGGAGTTTCATCGCTGATACAGCTGGTTATAACGACGTTGCTGTCTATTGGAACGGTACTTCACATTGTACCGATTCAGTTAGAACTTCATTGCGTGTTCATTTTTAGGGTTCCGTACTAAGGCGTGTCAAAGGAATCATGTTACTAAGGCTTTATCGTCCGTCCGTCTGTCTATCTCTTATAGAGATGTCTTATGAACCGTAATTTGTAGATATTTCAAGTATTCACAGAATATGTACTACTATAAAATGTAAACACAAATACATATAGAAACAAGTAATAAAATGTCAAATATCATATGACTGTATCTTGTGTACCTACTTAAATTTTTCGCATGGTGCACTACTATAGCTGATATATGACTGTTGTGTCTGTATCAAGTTGGATATTGGAATATTTTAATGTGATATACGGCGGTATTTATATGTATATCATGTTTCGACTGTCGCTACAAAAGTTTTAGTGTTCAGCCCTTTTTTGCTCGATCTTAATGACGTTGGTACGAAACCCTTTGTGTGCGGGAACGACTACGATTTATCCAATTTATGTGTATGCAAATAGATCTGACATTGGACACAGTTATTAAATAATAGCCTTATATAATTCAAACACTTTTGCATGTCCAGTTGATTTAATGTAAGTATAATTGTTATGAACCTCTGATGTTATAACTTTAACTTCTATATCTCTGTGTGTATCTGTGTTTCTTTGTCTGTGTGTATGTATATCAGTGTGTATACTATGAGTGTAGAAAGCGTCTTAAAGCGTCTATCTGGGTGCCTGTATGTATGTGTATCTGTTTGTCAGTTCGTATGTGTGTATGTCTGTGTGTATCTGTGCGTATGTGTATCTCTGTGTATGAGAATCTGTATGTATGTGTATCTGTATTTATGTCTCTGTGTGTATGTCTGTGTGGGTATCTGTACGTATGTGTATCTGTGTATATGAGTATCTGTGTGTATGAGTATCTGTTCATCTATATGTGGCTTCATAATTCCTAACGGAGTAAACTAGGTTCAGTTTAATTATTTAAAAATCAGCACTTTTTTATCATTAATCGCGGTTTTTTTTTATTTATTCGTTTAAGTAGTTTTTGTATTTAGTACGTTTGGATTTAGTTAGCATGCACATGATAAATGCAGAGACGGAGATGGTATTGCCATTGGCCAACTTCGTTCACGAAAATTTGAGATAAAACTTAGATAGTATAGTTTTACCATCACCATACATGAGGTGGTAACCCTGACAACTCGAATACCGATATAAGTGTATCGCTTATATAGTACTAGTAGAGAAAAAAACATCGATGATGGCAAAATGTTAGGACGGAGGTGTCATTAAAGTATCTTGGAATATATAATATATATATATATAAATATTAATAAGTAAATCATGAGTGAAAACAAATTTTATTCGAATATTTACGAAACGAGTCTGTGAGATGTATTTGGAGTACACGGAAACAAATATAAAAGCACGCGGTGGCTTTCCACACATATATTATTCAAGGGACAGACTCTCGCCATTCGAAGTTACTGTAAAATGTTTCGAGCTCGCATAGTAGATATCCTTTAACATATTGCTTGTAGGGAAGTCTTAACGTATTGGTTTTATTTTGTGATTGGGTCAAGAAATATAATAGAAGTATAGAATATCGACCTTCCATTTGTACGATCCGGATTCGAATCCTCGGATTTTTTAACTTGTCTGTCGAAAAGACGTCAATATAATCTTATTTCATCATCTCGAGGAAACGATATTTTTGAGAATTCTTTATAATGCTTTCAAAATTGTATTAAGTCTATGAATCCGCGCTTGTTCAGTATAGTGCTGTTAAGTGCCTTTTGATATTAAGTGGATCACACAAGCATTCAACTCAATATATTTGTAACAAGCTGGTGCCCGCGACTTCGTCGCTAATAAATTACTTATCTATGACAGATATATATATGCCCTCGCGGACTTATTTG
>DWOQ01000700.1:0-10627 GCA_018251115.1 Codatractus alcaeus
GTACACACACAAAGACGATACACAAACACCCAGACCCAGAACAGAAATCTAAATCACTTAAATTTCTGACTGGCCGGTGATCGAACCTGGAACCTTCTGCATGTCAGACCGGTGTGGTAGCCGCACAGCCACGCGGGTCGTCGTTAATCTTTAAAATATGCCTCTATAGAGAGGCCTCATACCACAACCCGTGAGAAGTAGCTATTTTTTTTATCCTATTATAATATAATATTTATTAAAAGACGCTTTCTACACTAATAGCCCCATACTACTATTCCCTATGTCGTGAGTGCTATCTACAAACACAAAGACACCAAACCAAGAACAGAAATCTGAATTCATCATATAAATTTTTGACTGTTCGAGAATCGAATCCGGAACCCTCTGTGTGTGAGACCGGTGTGGTAACCGCACCACCATTGGATCATTGCGTCATCTAGTAAATATAACAATTACATAAATTTTAGTAACTTGTATTCATGTATACATTCATAATATAATTTAATAAATTCATTGTAATATTCGTAAACATTTTATTATTTTACCAATATCCATATCATTAATGTATTATTAAATAATATTATAGTATGTAATTTGACTAAAAATACCATACTAAAACAGGATTTTTTAGTCGTGCCTAGTAGATTAGCTGGGAATATTCTGCCACTTCGAGCCTTGCAAAGATTTACTGCCCAGGCCCTCACAGGGAGTAAAGCCGACACTAGCAATTGCCACACCGTCAGATGCACTGCATGTTCATTAAAGTGCTATATTTTTAAGGAAAAAAAATTATATCTACGATATTAAATTTATTACTCTTTGTAATACAAATCTATTAGCAAGAGAATCTATGTGCTGTTATATACACATCTCTAATTATTTTGTTGAGTAATACCAACATCTGATTTCAAAAGTACTTGTTTCGTAAATTAACAATTTTGGTTTGTGTTAGTGTAGTACTAATTTTTTAGAACTTAAAACTGAAGACATCCGTATGAGACGAATTTGGGTGAACGCCTTTCTAATTCTGGATACTATAAAATAAATAATTTTTGAAAATACATAAAATTCGCGATACTTTTAGAACACACCGTATAACACATGAACAAGATTTTGTTAACTTTGTATGGATTAATCGGGGCTTAGATATACAGTACGCATGATCGTATTTACATTTGTAACCAGTAATATATAAAACATAAAAACTAACCTTTGGTAAATGGTTACTGCTACTTATGAAAACTGTTATAACCCCCAAATATGATTGGAGCCTTACTTGAGATCGACCACTATCCCTGAAGGGAAGAAATAATATTTTTTATAGACCTAAAGAGTCTATTCTTTATAATTCGCTTGAGATCACACAGAATCTTTTTACATTGCTGTTATGACCAAAAATACGTTTTTCTTTCGGAGTTCAATGGCTGGTTCTGAATCCATTAATAAAGAAACTATATCATCAACAATTACTTTACGGCATACTATAGAAAGTACTCTGATGTTAGATGATTTAATTAAAGCTATCTAAAACCAGGAATTTCATTATAATTCAATCTTTGTCTTTATAACCTCTCCACAAGCAATTGTTTCAGATAGCATGCAATTTCTGAAAATCATTCAAGCGAAACACTTCTTTCTACACCCACTTTATACGACATATAAAACGTTTTTCTCGTTATATTTGTACTCAACATAAACAAAAGGCTTTGAATTTTATTCTGAGACAGAATTAATAGCGATCACGATCAAATTTTTTCCCCGATTTTTAGAATGTCAAACAATTTTTAACAACACTTAATTCTCTTGAAAAATATGAAGTATGGTAGAATATAGAGCAATCGGCACAATCAGATTTTACAGTTTGATTTCTGTTAGAAACATGATATTATTATAACAAATGGAATTCTATACAAAAGGTATTGCTAATTAACTTGTTTTGGTTAAATGTAGGTAGTTTTGAAATGTAATTACATGTAAGATTAGTCAGTATCGCTGGTAAGATTCTTATGCTGGACTGCTGCTCTTGCAAATAGAAATATTTCACAATAATGTCTTTTTACACGTTGTCTGATACATGCAGTACGAATTATGGAGTTTACCTATCAGGAAGGTCACAAGAAAAGAATGTTTGAGAATAGGAAAAGTTTAATATATTTAATTATGTTACCAACAACATCTGCTAGTTGAAACATGTAGATATTTAAGTTTGATAATTTTCTACACTTAACAAACTATTGAACGAGTAAGTTATGTGACAATTAGAATATTACTTAGGAAGGTAAACTTATCTACGTAGATTGACACATAGTTTATATTCTTATATTCCAGGTATACGCATGCTAATACAATATTGAATTAAACCTTTTTTTGTTTCACATCGACTTACACTATGAAAGAGAAAATATTAATAGACTAAGACAGTTGACATGAAATTGCAACTACATAGACTCTCAACCAGAGGTGAGTGGAGTAGGAAGTAATATTCATTAAACACATCGGAAAAGTACCACGTGGGGGGCACTTTTTTGTAGATGAGCAGATTACAATTGTCTGGCATAAACCAATGCCCAAAATTTACAGGCATACTTATTCCAAACTATTGCCAAAACATGTATCCGAGCACTGGGAAACATACATAAGATTCATTGGAATTATTCATATTATACCAGTAGGAACATTTAAAAACCTAAATTCAAAATTCATACAAACCAAAACCAAAAGATCCTGTCAGTAAGTTGATTTTTTTTTATTTTAACATAATTTAAATGATCCAAGAATATTAAGCAATCTGGTGTGGTTATTTGTCCTTGTCCCAACAAGCACAGATAGCATCAGAAGATAGAAGCAGCTGATAACACTCAACAGTTATAAGAATTTTCAACATCCTTCTAAAGTATTCATCTATATTCTAACACCAAATAAGTTATATGAATACATTGAATATAAATGTGAATAGATATGTGGAATGTGCACTTTTCCAATAAATCTGCTAAGTGAGCAAAGGACTATAATTTCCAATTCATTAAGCTGGCTTTGTTTTACATCCAACATAATGAAAGAGACCTACAACCTGACTTTGTTCATTCAGTTGCTAACACCTATATAACCACAGCAAAATAATCAATCATAGTAACTTTTGTTTAAACAGTTTGTAACAAAAATAAGAAAATAATTGAAAGAAAAAAAAAAAAAAACTTGAAACCTCAATGTAATTCTATTGGTAGTGATGTCTCTTCAGGGCCCTGTACAGGGATCGAGAAGCTTGCATTCCAGTCAGGTCTTTAATCAAATGGACTGAGTTGTAATTCAATTACACTAACCATTCTTTCCTCCAATCAGCTATCATATTACATTTAGAATTAAACACAAATCAACAAAAACAAAAATAGATATACACAAAAATATAAATATACTTAATAGACACACTTTTTAGAACTTATGATTAATGCGGGAAATGTATTGGGCTGAGAGATCAACCATTGTGGAGATTCCATCGGGGCATGTATTGTATAGCTCGATGACGAGGCAATCCGGTGTGTTCTTCACGATGAAAATGCGAGCACGCTCCCCTTTGTTGTATCGGCACTGCGATGCTATTTCTGATTCTTCCCATGACGAAGGTCTGCGGTCAGCGAGGCGGCACAATGCCGCTAATGGTGGCACTTTCGTTTCATATTTGGGTCTCCAGGTCTTCCTTACAGGCACATTATCATCAGTGCATCCAATATCAACGGCATATAATTTAAATGTTGCATTGCTCCCGTCACCGGTCTGCGATATAACTTTGCCACGCACATAATGTCTCTGCGTTTTAGATTTGTATATGATGATATCACCTTTCTCAATGTCGTACGGATCGGCAGGCTCTCCTCGAGCTTGGAGAGATGGCAAATATACGTTGTAGGCTTGAGGACGCACGAAAAGATTATTGATGCTCACATGGGTGATCTCAACCCACCATGAACTTCCCACCTCATAGTTAGTTATGGCGATCTCTTGGAACAATCGGTTGAATTGTTCCATATTGGCAAACTGTTATCAATAAGATATAGTGTATATTTAATCGAGATGCTTGTTGATAAGCTCGAAGACTCCCATTACATCGTTTGACGGGGATGAGTTTGTTCTGCTGAAAGGAAACACTGTATTAGAGTAGGATGTTAAAATAATAGAGTGGATTTTTGTATAATTGACATTGAAAACTGAAATTGTAAAATAATCAATAGTTAGGACATACGGCCTTGAAGTTACGACGTAATAGTGAATATCTCTGGAAGCTGGCAACCGGTGAACCCAAATATATGTTCTCTGGCCCCGCAAGTCGCCCGACTATTGAGGGGGTCGAGCTCGGGCACTTCTACGCATCGACACACACGATACAATAAACGGCACACCAGACTCCGAGGACACACAACTACTGACTACTGAGGGATACGTCGTACTTGCATATTGATTTATCGATTACGCGTATACACCTTTTGTTATGTATACAGAATGAACAGACTCCAAGCACAGTCGCACACAACTACATGTAAGCTATTATAATTCATTAACGTTAGGGATGTCCATGATGTTCGATGTACTAATGTCGGTGTTGCTATATTAAAAATTAATAATCAAATAAAAAAAACTTGTAATTATGGAATTGCATTTCAACTGAGATTGCTATAATATAGTCGTGAATAGTAAAACTTAATTATTACGTTAAATTGCTAATATTTTTCGAGGATTAAGGTTCCCATACCACCCAAAATCAGTTGAGATGGAAGTATAAATGGTATAATGATATTCGCAATAAAATAATTTATAGTTTATAACCTAAATAAGTTTACGTCGTTTTAGTTTGTATAGAATGCTATAATAATATTTTCAATCATATGTAAAGTGACTAGCTAACAATAAAGTAGTACTAAAGCAGTAAAAAATATGACACTTATGTTTATCCTATAATATAAATGTAATCCACATTGAAATGGATTGCTTTATTACTATGAATATAATCATAATATTTTGTAATATGTGTCCAGCTTAAGTCAAATTGTAAACTGTCGTCCAGTCTTTATCTAACGATAATTGCATTGAGTATATGGCGTTAGATTTTTTCGAAACAGTGGTCATATAACAACAGTGGTCATCTTTTATGCAATGAGCTTAAATATAATTAAATACAAGGATATTCGTATTTTTTCGATTTTTCTCTAATTATAGAGAACTTATGAAATATATGTTTGATTCATGAAATAATTCGTAATTTGGAAACAATATGTGCAGAAATACCAATGTTGTAAAATATTTTATGTGCGATTCAAAATAGAACATAAATGTTCGTGTACCATCACATCACTATCATATCCGGCCATGACGGCTTTTTAAAACATGGTCAAGGTCTAGCACAAACCTTGTATTCGCTCCTTTCAGCCTTGAATTAACAAATTGGAACAAACCAAAGAGAAAAATAAATAAAATGTAAGTATATGATATAAAAGTCTATTAAATAACACAATTAATAAACACAATTTACATAATTATAAATTTCTTTATTAAGACATTGATTGATGGTATTACACTATATAAGTATGAAGTGAATGCCGACCAAAGTGGAATTGGTTGTACGATCGTGCACTTTATTTCGCGGTGAATTTTGTCCCAGGCATTAATACATTTTAATCTTGATATAATTATTTTTAATGTCACTTGTATCAATGTTATATTCACATTTTTTCTAAATTGTGTTAGAAATCCACATATGGCGGGAAAATTTAAATAAAAACAATTTAGAGTTCGCGAAAAAACTCGATCTAAATTCTTTTCTTTATTTATTGAAAATAAATTAATTAACGACCTAAATAAATAGATGCACGCACAATTCCCCATAGAAATTTTGCAATAATTCGTAACTTGAAATATTAATGTTTAGTTTTGTCAACTAAACAACTACAAAATTACCTGATAAACGAAGCATTTTCATTCAAATAATTACCAAGTCGTTATAATGACACATACCGGTATATATAGTTTTAGTAAAATTAACTCTCAAATGACATTATTTTTTTTAACACAGCTATAATTTATGTTTTATAAGTTCTTGCCATGTTCAAAGTTTGCTTGTACTTGAGAATCGTGCAAGAATTTGTGTCCTCCTGTTGGGTCAACTGAAATGTAAAAACGGTGTTAATTAAACACAAACACACACACACAAACACCCATGCACATTGTGTATGTAAATGCATTATTTGTACGCTTATAGATACTAACTTGACCCATCTGATAAAAGAGTTTTGCCAATAATAATATCTTCTGGGGCTGCATCTCGATTTTCCGTTCTGAAGTTTGCTGGTTGCACCTGTCGTTGTTAGAACAAAAATGAAGATAGATATTTAATATAAGATTTTACCCGACATAATAAAAAAGGTAAATCTCTTAACTACCACGACTTGGAAGTTGTCTGCTCGCGGAATGATAAGGGTTAGGCCTTAAATACTACGTTTTATTTATTTTTTGAAATTATGAAGTTGTTTTTGGCCATAGCGGTATTGACAGTTTTACCGCGTTTTTTGAGGCGAACTCCTAGTGGGGCTAAAGCCTGGGGGAATAGAAGACAATGATTGAGAAGGGGGGATGGTTTTGGTCCCTATTTCCGGGTTCCTTGAACGTCCGCCTTCGCTAGTGGGAGAGAACCTCCTGTGAGGTACGAACCTCGGCTTAGGTCAGTTACGCTAATGTGGTATACTGGTGAGTTACGATCCGGCACTTGGGGATATCGTGTGGCGGCCGTGTTATAATGGGATCCTCGTCTCCGCCGGCGCGGACGGTGTATGAAGAATCTATTACAGTTGAGTATTCGTTGGGGCTGGGGGAGGGATTCCTCCTGACGCGAGGAATTCGCGATTGTGATCGCGTAGTCTGGTTAGTCTAGAACATATATGGGACGCCTGTGAAGCGCCTTTGCATCCTTGTCAGGGATGTAGCCGGCCGCTTTGACTACTAGCTGGTTAGGGTGTTCACCAACCTTATCGAAATACCTCTTAGAGAGCAGCTTCATATATTGAGCGATGGTGGGCAGATCAAATAATATAAATATGTTTGATAAACATAGTAAGAATCATAATTTTAATACTAGAAATAAAAATAAACTGGCTAAACCAAAATATAGATTATGTATGGTACCCAAATCTTTCATGGGGAATTGTATTCGCTATGACAATAAAATTCCGGACTGTATCACGAATCTCTCGGAAAAAAGTTTAAACAGGTTGTTAGAGAAACGCTATGTAAAATAGCGTATTATAAAGTAAATGATTATAAAGACTATGGGAACGTGTGGTCTGAAGCAGTTCCAGCTCCACGATTTACTCCGCCATTATTTTAAATTATTATATTGTAAAGTTTGTTTTTTATGAAAAAATGTGTGTGTTTCATTCGCCGCTTCTTCTCCATATCGAAACACCTTGCGAAGTGGTGGTAAAATTACTTTTGAAGTTCAAAAATAATTCTGTAAGAATCTACTTTCAATAAAATATTTTGACTTTGACTTTAGTAGATCTCGAAAATGGAAAAATAGAATACCCACTCCTTTATTTAATCCATGTTTAGCTCTCTATTGTCGTTTTTTTATATTTTACCTGACCATCATTCCTCATGATATCGGGCGCCCCCACTCCTCCCGGGTATCTGTTGTATATTCCGTTCAGGTTGTAATGCAAGTTCATGTCAGGTCCAATATTTGCTTTCAATAGCTGCTCCCAAATACCACCTGTACAAAATAATATGTTTGTGTATATTAATACAAGACGAATGTAAACAGTGCACAGGTTAAATAGTATACTCGAATTGTTTACGAATATATTTGTTAATTTTAATATTTGTTACTATTAAATACGGAATAAGTTTCAACGAATAAATATAATTAAAGAGTTTGATATAATTTTAAAAACATCGTGTAATGCTTATTGACATGACACGAAAACATATAACGATGTTCCTGTTTTTTGCTTTTACACGTATCATCTTTCTCGTCTTTAAAACGTATCATAGCCTAATACACGTATTATATGTAGCCTGAAGTCTTTATAAGAATAAGAATATAATCACCGCTTCTCATATCAATGACCATAGAGAAAAACAGAAATCTGTGGTGAGCATAGACAGGTAGAGGCAGCAATTTAGTGTTCTATGGTATTACTTGTAGTTTGTGGCGTATTGGATATTGATTATTATTGACGAACGAATTTGACGTCGTTAATATCTACCGGTATTTTCTTGTTTAAATAAAATATTAAGTACATACTCTTTGCACCACAAAAAATATACTTCGTAAGGTGAAGTCTGCGGACAAAATTATAACAGAAAATGGAGTCATCAAATGTAACACTGGCATCGGACACTTCTGGTAATGCTCCTGGCCCGGCGTAAGTATTAATACTGACGCAAATGTATTTATTTATTTATTCAATGGTACACAAAACAAAATATAATCAAAAAAGTAATAAAATAATATGATAAAATTAAGAGCTGGATTATATTATGTATTATGTATACACTACTAGACCAAAAAAATAGGAAAATATATATATAAACGAAATAAAAAATATATAGTATTTAAGTATTAATAATGTAATTTTGCATGGGACCTAAAGTATATAACGCTCTACCGGAATATATCAAAAGTAAAAATGAATTTGATTTTAAAAAAGCACTTAAGATGTATTTAATTCAAAAAGCCTCTTAAAGATTTCTTTGGTGACAAGAGTTAGCAATGACTATGACTATAATTATTGACATATGTATATTGTTATAGAAATGACCAAATTTTAATTTAATTGTGACTATGTGCGTATTGTGACTGATATTATTTATATATTGACATTTTATATTGTAATTAATGATCGGAATATGTTTATTTAAAAATAAATTAAGGATTGATTTTATAATTATAATTGAGAATAATCTTTTAAATTAATGTAATAAATGAATTTGTAACAAATAATAATAATGTACCTATAAATTGTATGCCTATTGTATACAGGTGGAATTTGGCGAACCTATTTCTATTACCATCAATTATTTATTTGTATCTACCCATTTTCATAAAGTATTTGAATTTGAATTAAAACCCCGATCAAAAGCAACAATGAACTTATTTTATGCTTATTATATATTAACAAGTTTAACATTTATCGTTATTATTTTGTCGTTAACACGCGAGAGAACCACGGCTTGTGTAACATAACTGTTATTAAAGTTAAGCAACATGGGGCGTCGACGAGATTTGGATATATGGCATCGCTAATTGCTAAATTTCATGCGCAGTTCTGTGCCGAAGAACCAAAGGACCGTAGTATATATGTTAGGTTACCGTTGCTTCGATGCTACGGTAGGTATTTTAAGGGTTGTGTGGGTAACGATGTGGGCTGTTATTACTAAACAGCAGCTGTTTAATTTCTTAAGGGTGTATCAACTCGAGCCTTAACATCATTTACCCGTACCTCGGTTAACAGTCAACTTCACCTGCACGTGGTGCACCCTGCTGCTAACTAACGATCGATAGATAAGTTATATCGCTAATATAACTGTCTCAAATAGAACTCAACCAGTAACACAATTTGCAGAGCCAAACAGTATCCAAATTCAGTGCGACACATCGTATACTCAACCATACCCTTCCAGCTTATAATTTAGTTCTGGTAGACTTACACTATAATCGCAGTCATAATGGTCGACTAGCAAATAATATTATCGAATGAACTTTAGTGATAGCAGTGACGAGTATCTGTCAATTATTTTCATAGATAATTATGAATTATTAACTAATTATTTTAATTATTAATTAATTATTTTCATATTTTTATTCGATTACATTGACAGATACTCGTTGACAAAATCGATACATTGGCTGTTTGTACAAAATGCCTTTAGACTTTTAATTTTGTTTTGGCGGGAGATTGGAACTTGCTATTGAACCATGATGTTATAACTGGAATGACAAAATATATCACGTAATATCAAAGTGATCATTGTCATTTACATAAAAAAGCTGAAATTCATAAAAATATTTGCAGACAAGGTTCAAGCTAATTTCTTGTCATCAAGAGGGCTATCAGCTTATGCGTAAATTTTCTATGCAACAAACCCTGTACATTTTGGTTCAGCATTATATTACCTTATAGTCTATATCATGCAAATTCGATGTATGTAAATTTGTCAAGAAATGAGGTTGTTACCGATGTACATATTCACAACGAAGTTCACGTTTCTAGTATTAGTGAGGATACCCTAATTGAAAATAATCCACCCCCAGACTCCATGGAATTTAATTTCGTTCACAGTAACATATTATCTTATTAACATTTGGAAAATTCCTAGACTAATCAATTTTGAAGCTTTTTATTAAATTAAATATTTTAAATATTCCCTTATTAAGATTAATAAGAACTAAGATATAGAGTGACGTGCATAATTCCACATTTACATTTTTACCTACTATTTTTGCATTGTAGTTAGTGTGAGTATAGTCAGCAGTCTCGGATGTTATGTAATGTAACAACGACCCGCGTGGTTGTGCGGTTACCACACCGGTTTGACACGCAGAGGGTTCCGGGTACGATCCCCCGCCAGTCAGAAATTTAAA
>DWOQ01000701.1:0-10625 GCA_018251115.1 Codatractus alcaeus
ATGTTCATGATTCCAAACTTAATGAATCCAATACTACTCTATTTCCATTCGCATTCTCTCCTTTATTAGTGTGTTTTGATGTGACCGTTTCATTTATTTTATTGTCATGAAGATCTTAATATCATTACCTGATCAAATTATCTATAGCAGTGAACATTGTAGTTAGTAATATTAATACATCACATAAAAACACAGGTGAAACTGATAAACTCGCCGTTTCAACAACTGATGCTCAATACAGAAATTAAGGACATGTCACGCAACACAATCCTGATTTATTTACATATTAGTGATTCAACGAAACCCAGGCAATGGTTAAGCTTATACAATCTACACAGCCGAACCTGAACCTCCGCCAAGCAATTGGTCCTCGAGTTTGGTCTGTCTAAAATGGGTTTCTTTGGCGGGTTATTGAGCACGGATCGCTTCGCCAGCGATATGTCCGCCGATACTCTGGTTATGATGATCCTGGAAAACATGGAGAGCATGAGTGAGTTACCTGCACTTCCGCGAGACAAGTGGAACGCGAGTTCGTCCGTTCCATTATCACGCGCTTCTGCGGATTGTTCATTAGCGACCGTTTCGCGAGCGATATGTCTGCCATCACGCGTGTTATTATTATCCTGGAAATTTTCAGTTTCATATTTATTTTTAGTGGTATACAAATACTCTTGTATACCGATAACTATTCTACAATTGGCTAATACTAAGTGTCTATGAGCGACATTAATTATAACGCAAGAAATTTAATTTCAACGGGAACTTACCATTTAAATAAATAAAGAAAATGATTAAGTTACTTTAGAACAGATTTATCATGCAGCAAAACACACAAAACGTTAACTATGTTACCTGCTAACTTACTATTTCCAAGTGATTAATTTAGCAGCAGATTGCTTTACTCACCTGCCTTCAAACCTTTTCTTCAAGAAGTCGAATAAGGCTTTCTGCATCATATCCGTGACCTCGTAGCCCTTGAGAGATGGTCCCACGAGTACGACGGGTCGCATGGAGGGTACGACGTCGTAGGGCGTGCAGGCCTCTTGCTTCTTGAAGAACGGTTTCCGCTTCTCCTTGCCCCCCGGCAGCGCGCCCGCACCCCGCCCGCGCCCCACGCCCGAATCCGAGTCCTCACCTGACGGGGTTGTCATGATACGTAGACATACATCTCGTTGACACTAGTTAGGAAGCCTTATCAATAGCTATACTTTTGATTTTAAGAGGCTCTGTATTTATTAAATAATAAAGCAGGAATAAGAATTTTGTTCCGACGTTAGGAATTTGTTAAAAGTAATTAGTACACAAGTAACGTAGGTAGATTTTAGAGAAGATCTGTGTTAATTCTTACAAGACATTTAAAGTTATCAACTTTATCTATATATCAGGTAAGGTACGGTAAAATAATATGTAGGTAGCATAACATATTATGCTAAAGGGCCTCAGAAATACAAAGCATGTTTTTAATTTATTTTTAACAATTTTGTCCTTAATCTAACCAACAGGCAACAACTTCAACACGAACAACATCCATTACAAGAAAACATAAACAATACAAGATTGTAAATTTTCAACAATACTTACGTACATACATACTCGTGATATACTTAACATGAACCTTTACAAGCACATTAGGGAAATATATAAAGAAATACATTAATATAATAAACAAGAAGGACAAGTTAGTTTACGTTTTATTGTAAATAAATCAATAAAATGTACACCAACAAGTTGTATAGAAATAGGATAGTGGAATGAGCAATGGAAGATGCAATGCGAGTGGACGAAACAATATTGAGCAAAGAACTGGAAAATGTCTAATAGATAAATAAATATTATAAAAAGCATTATTGAAGATAACATTCGGTCAAATTAAATTTGAAATAGGTCTCGGTGAAGTTGGTGATTTCCTGGTTAAGAATGGATGAGTGGTCTTACCTCGTTCAAACGTAGGAACATCTGAAACTGTGGCTAACGTAAGTGCTTACAGAACCAGGGAATCGGCAACGTTCACCAGTATGTGTGAGATGGGAATGGAGTACAAAGCAGTTATACATTCCAGTAGGTATACAATAGATAGGGGAATCTTTACGTCCAAATATATAAAAATAACAAGTACATAAATACAATATTTTTAGGAAAATATACAGTTACAAGTGACCTCGAATAACATAATGTTGCATATATTTATTAAAGTGGTTTTCTGAACATTCTATAGATTCTTGTGATATACTTTGTTATCTGAAATATACACTTTATAAAAAAGTTTTACGTGGTATTTAAAAATAAATCTTAAGTAAAAGTACCTTTTATATCTATCTATCTTCTATACACTGATTAAACCGTTTATAACTGAGACCTTGCTGTTATTTTCAAATTTTCTTTGAGGGAGTTTTTTGTGCTTTCGTCGAATAGCCATAACATAACGTAATAAATAAACAAAAGGCAATACTTTTGGTAGTTTACGAAATCATCAGAATTTAGGATCAGTAAGGTTGATTAAAAATCGGTAAAGGATTTAAAAACGAATATTTTTTCATTTAATTAAAACTTTTTAAAGTTTTAGGAAATACGGTTTTTATAAGCTATGCCTTCAGTGATGTTTTCTTGACGTTGTGAAGTGGGTTGTTGTTTTTTCAATACGCGAAACATATTTTAGCAGAATAAATAACGCAGAAGAAATCGCGGGTATCGGCTAGTACTAAACACAATCTATTCGTGATGCCACCTGTCACTGTAAACCACATTACAATAAATACTGTCTTATGAACACTTAATATTTACACTATATACCCAACTTCAACATTAACTGTACCATTCAATTACTTATAAAATTATGATCGTCTGGCTATATATATTTTGTTATAGCTACTGAAGAAACACCGTTTTGTGTTATTGTTAAAGAAGATATTAATGTGTCAATAGATAAGAATTTCAAAGAGCAAGACGATCACAGTCCAACTGCGTTGTACACATCTTGTACCAGATAAAATAAATGATTTTCTCAACTGCAATATTTTCTTAATTGACTATAATGATAATAATACATCCGGACAAGGATTAGATAATTATTTATCCGGTACAAGACAAAAGCTATCTATTTATACTGTCAATACCATTTACAAATCAAAGTATGTTGAAGTTGTATTTTATTTATAGAAATACAGTTAAAATAGTAACAAATGTAGAAATTTAAATATAAGTGAACATTATCGACTAATTCATATCATCCGCGGGAATTATATTTTCATCATTTAGGAAATACATATCATGATAGAATATTATACGTAACAGAAGTGAAAATGTATTTTTTTGTTATTATTTTTTTCTTCATCATACTTCAGTTTCGGGTAATGTCAGTACAGTAAAGTAACACCAATAACTTTTAGCTCAACGTTTTCAAAATAAACGAGACAACTCTGTATTCAACACGGTGATATCCAAGTTATTTTATTAAGTCCTAACTTTAAGTTTTCTAGTATTTGCAATTCTAAAAGCATTCTTATAAATGCTCTTGATGATAATAGCATAGTTTTTTAAGATTGTGATAGTAGCGTTTGTTCGAAATGAAATTAGACACGCGTGATAAACGTTATCGATATCTTCCAATAAATACATGGTAAGATTGTCTATCCACTAAACGTTTTTAACCTTTGGTCTGTGTGATCAATATAATTTACTTTTAATTTCTGTTTAGGGTTTAGAATATACCCTAAGAAATTATATGATAGTTAAGTTAAACGCGATTTGGATATAGCATGGTAGTGATTAGAATACAGTTTTCTCCCGAGTATTCCGAGAGCGCGATCGCGGCGATGCGTATGGATGGCGGTCGACGTACCGGGCGTGGGGGGGGTGCTACCTCTGCTGGGGAGCGCGTGCGCGGGCGCGGCGAGGTTGGCGGCAGACGGCGGGCGCGGGTAGCGGCCGCGCGCCGCCAGCCCCGCGCGCACCGCCTCCAGCTTCACCGGCGACGGGATGAACCCGATGTCGCAGCCCTCCTTCACGAGCCGCCCGATCCACCAGTTGTTGTCGTACTTCTCCTGGAAACGAATAATATATCATTATGACCGACGCATGTGTCGAGTATTGGCCTAGTACTTGAACTTGCCTGAGAGTTCTATTCTATAAAATTGTATAATGTTCTATAAAAAAAAGCTTTTTAATGGTATCAAATCTATCAATCCCCCTTTGGCCAGCATGGTAAGGTACTCTCAGAATAAGAAGGGTTTCCTTCTCATTCTGAGAGTAGATTCGTGCTCAGCTGTGAGACAGTAACGGGGTGGATGATGAGCACCACAATAGTCGAAACTAGTAAACTATAGCACGAAGTCCGTTCTTGAAACTTTTTGGGTGCATAATACCACTTTCAGAAAAATACCAGGAAGTAAATTTATCAGTCCTACGAATTTTTTCTTGGGAAAGCAATGTTCAGAAAAATTGTATGTATTTTATCTACGTACAAATAACGTATATATTGTTTTTTCATGGAACCAGGCAGAATATGCCAAATAAAAATTGAACAAACCGTTCACCATGCTGCATATGGAAGATTTTTTTACCTTGATGTGAAGGAAGTCCCGCACTTGGAAGGAGATAGCGCTGCCGTGCACGGGCGAGTCGTCGTCGGCCGAGCCATCGTACTCAACGTTGGTCCGCACTGCGAACGCGACTGGTTTCGACTGGAATACGTTAAATGCAACTTATTAAATCATATATTAAATAATCATGCAATCAAAAAGAAGGAAGAACATGAAGCGTCTCAACTTAATCGTCTCGCAGCAACTGCAGATACAGTTACGGTACTTCTCTTCTCTTTGAAGTTGTTGCAGATGTCTTGAAAACAATATTTATTTAACATGAACAAAAATAGTTGACAAATCAGAGCGCAATGTGGCTAAACGTATTCAAAGTGAATTATTACATAGACGATAACAACGTGAAGTCTGAAATATATTGTTCCAATTACACATGCTACCATTATATATAAATAATTTGTAAATGATATATTTAATGGAAATGATATGGAGATTTTTTGCTACTTTTCTCCACAATGAAACATGTAGGAAAGCGATATTATGTCGACGTTTAAAAACAATTGTGTGAAGGATTCACTATGTTCAAAATATTTTGATTTGTTTCAAATACATCCAAAGACGTAGACGTTATAAAATCATATAGTAAATAAGCACTTCTCATTTACTGTCAATGATCTTGAGGCAAACTGCAACAGTAAAGTTTCGCAACACCTATATAGGTATTTAGCTCTCTATTACTGTAGTTTGCAGGACAGTTTTCTGTCCAGAACGTTCTTGATTGTAAGGTATCTAGTATAAGATTGTCATAAAACTATAAATATGTCAACCACTATGCATTTTCTAAACGAGTTAGAGGAGTTTCTTGCTGTAACTACTTTGGTAGTTGATAGAACTCGGTTAGTTCGACCGGGGAGGTACCACTGTCACCCTCATGAGCAATTTTTGTGTTTCGGTTTAGAGAGGCGTGGTTGCCGGCTATATTTAAATACGAGGCGAACATCTTAGTCCTCAGGGGGTAGCAACGCATCTGTGATCAAACTAAGGTATGATTTAATTGTACTTAGGGGTGATCACTAATGTCCATGGGCGGCATTTACCACTTACCATCAGGTACTCGTAGAATACATGCTCGTTTGCTACCTTTATACGATTAAAAAAAAATCTACGAAATCGAAGTTCCAGTGCCAATGAAACTAAACGGAATAAAAAATTACCCTTTAAACAAAACAAAAAATAAAACAATTTTCCAAATTATTTCATAAATGACGAAATTATGAGGAAACAAACATAAAAGATCCGACAAACTGAGAACATCCTTTTGAAATCGGTTGAAAAGTTGAAAAGAAATTAATAATTATGAATATGTCAGTAATAGTGATTCTCGGAATAACAAATAGGTCACAAGATCACGATAAAGTGGTGTGTCATGCTTAGGCTTCGGATGATTACATAAAGAGACGTCTGACCCCGATCTTAGAATATTTTCAGGTCATGACTCAGATGTAATAAAATTGAACCAGAAGTGATTATTAGAATTATAGATTATGGTTTATGATATATGATATTGATTATGGAGGTAAGGACAGCGATTTCATTTGGTGAAATCTAACTCTAGGCGAAATAAACTGCAACAAAGTATAAACTGCCATACGTTGAAATTATGTTATTTATGTCAAAGACAATGTCTACAAAGATTTCTTAAATCATCATCATCATCAACGATTTTTCTCTCACTGCTGGGCACAGGTCTCCTCTCAGATTGAGAAGGATTTAGGCCATAGTCCACCACGCTGGCCAAGTGCGGGTTGGTAGAATTCACATACCTTTGAGATTTTTTTTACTCTCAGGTATGCAAGTTTCCTCACGAGGTTTTCCTTCACCGCATAGCAAGTGGTAATTAATTTATAATACGCACATAATTAAAAAAAATCAGAGGTGCGTGCCTGAACCCAGGACCTCCCGATTGAGAGGCCGAATTTTTAACCCCAAGGCTATCACAAGATTTCTTAAATACTTTACTTTAAATTCTTTAGTTTAGACGCACGTTTAGGCAATAGAAGTGCAGGACTTCCAGAACCTATGACCTCAAGGAATCAGGGAAATCGTCGGTTTCAGAAGGCATAGGGCCAGTCGAAGTGATTTCAATGATTGATAGATGATTTTTTTTCCGTCTTACCCGTGCCTTATCCAACTGTGCGAGAGCCTGCGCTTCCTTCTCGCGGCGCAGAGCCTCCCTGTCTTCGTCGAGAGACAGCTCCGAAGATGGCTGTGAGTAGTTCGAATCCGCCGACCCCTGTAACGTCATAGCCAATCAAATTTATTTGGACAAGAGCATTGCTAACTACACTCAAATTTAAGGGGACAAGTCTTTAAAATGTGCTTTGTTTTTTTGTCGTCTGTACAACTATTTTGATTTTGGAAACATTTACAAATAGGTTACATTTGTAGGTTTTGTAGAATTTTAAGAATAGTTTTATATTTAACCTAGTTTGAACAATTGGACCATGGTAATGTAAATAAAATAAATTGTGCCAATTGTGAAGTAGTGTATTATACATATATGTACAACTTGTACAAGTATGAATTTAGTAGTTAGTAGTACTATTCCTTAAATATATAGGAAGTTATCAGGACCACTACTGATTTTCAGTAAAATTAACGGATTCATGAACAATGCTATTTCACCAAATACGCACAATATTTTATAAGCAAATAACAGGGTAAGTGAAGTTGTCATTATAGGATGAAAATTACATTAAACGATTATTTAAGCTTGCTCAGTTATTTTATAACACAAAACGTTTTCTTTATTATTAGCGTAAACCTTAGGAAGTTTATTCACCTACTTTTTAATATTCGGGCAACCGTATTCTCTAAGATCCATAGGCCTTAGAGCAATAGCGATATACTTTGCTTTGTATATCATACGTGGTAAGACTTACCTATTCATTTATATTGCTTGACCTAACCTAACTTAAACTAATACTTAATCTAAAGCTTATAAAGGTTTTCGAAGATGCATCCTTAAACATTTGAGGCGTAGTATAGATAGTAGTAGCTATAGATAGTATAAAGATTCATAGTTTGCCTTTGTCGGTTAACCTTGATTAGTTCATCCAGAATCCGTCTTCAGAACAACATCAACATTTCAACATTTGAATGCATATGCACTTATATTTGGACATAAATTACAAACAATAAGAATAAATAAATAAATACTTACATAAAAACATCATGCACACATGTAAAGGCAAAAATTAGTACATAAAAAGCGGATTAGTTGAAAAGGGCGGTTTTTATTGACATTAAATTTTGTTGCAAAGCAACAGAAGCCAGGTCAGTGCTACTACGGGTACACGAAGCGTTCCATAGTAGTCGTAAGTGACACGTGCTCAAGCGGCGTTTGGTGGCACGGCAACAACTGTATCATTCCGAGTTTCATGGTGTTTTTCAGAACCTACCATGGTTCTTAATATAATTCCTCCCTTAGAACTTGGGTGTAAAGCTTAATTACGTGAAGTTTTCTGTTATGAACCTAACAAGGCTCTTGGTCGCCGACACTTCACGATCCCAGTTACACAACCAACAAGACACTTAGCTACAATTGCAATAAGTTGATGATATTTCTGCGTACAATTGGTTTATATTCTTGGTCGCGTTCACTAGTATATAATAGTAATATATATAATATGTAATAGGCTACCTTATCTTCTGGGACATTCAATATGTTAAGTAAGATTTTACTGAGAATATTGCTATTATTATAAAATGCACAAATTTTGTTTTTGTTTTCAGCGATAGTAGTAAAATGTCCCGAAATCTTTTCAAAGAAGGAGTTTCTTTCAAATTTAATTAAAATAAACATTATTTTGCAATACATGTTATTCTTGCAAATGTTTAAAATATTTCATGTATTGACATTAAAGTCTTGCATACGGTGTGTGGAAAAATATATATTCGTGTCAATTATATCGTGTGTAATAGGTGTAAGCTGTAAAGAACGTGGGATATGGTGGCCACTGAACATCGCGAAGACTGATTTCCTCTACGGCTCCATATCTTTGTATAAAAATTAAACAAACAGATATCTTACCAAAGGTTTGTAGTTTGTCATTTGTCGCAGGCGTAGAGTCGTGCCAACTGCATGCAAGGCGGAACACACACAAACATACAATCAGACAAACATGCTCGCATTGATGCAATAAATTATATCTGAAATCATACACGCGTATACAATAACTTATATTTCTACCATAATAAAATATGTCATGCGTTTTCAAAGAAATTAAATATTGGAATCATATTAAGGAAATTAAGAAAAAAAAAAGTTATTTATCTGATGACATTGTAATTGTTTTAATTTCGTTAATTTTTTGGGAACTATACAAAAACAATTACAAAAGAAAAACGAACAAAATCAAACACTACGAAACTATAACATGTATTAAAATGCGGGAACAAAGTAAATAATGATTCTAATTCTATTTACAAAAAGATGTACCGGTTCTAATAAATAATAATTACTATACGAATAGTCACTAATGGTATTTACATAAAAATACTACACAATGTGCTATATAAGCTCACCTTAGCCACAGATCACAGTGTCAGGAAAATAAAAAACAAAGAAAACTAACTACCAAACTCAATTCCATCGATAACACGGAGAAACAACTGTCAAAAATAGCGCAAACTTTACGCCAATTCTAATTTTTTATCGAGGATGCAAACGTTTACGTCCATTCAGACGGTGACTGAAGTCCGATTGATTAAGAAGGCTGTATGGAACTGGACGGAGGTTTCGGCGGCAGACTGCCGGCGGATCGAAGTGATGACGTCATTGCCCTCCCTCCATTAAACCTCCCCTGCATATTTTACGCCCTTGTTTCGGGGCCAAAGCGGTTCGAGGACATTTTTTGTTAGCATTGTTCAGAGCTCGATATATTTTTGTTTGGGTTAATTTAATGCGTTTTCTATGTATGAAATTTGTTACAATCTAAATATAGATTGGTTTTGCTTTGTATAAATGTTACGTCTGTTATTTCCAAGCGAATGTATAGTATTCCTTCGCTCAACAGGATTGTAGCGCATAGCATATTTTATGAATATTTAGTTCATCGACCGTAAACTTATTAAGAACTCAAATCTGCGACCACGAAAAATGTTGTTTTAGGCATTTCCTTTTGTTGTTATGGTAGAATTTATATAAGTCAATATTCGTAATTATTAAAATATAGCTTTAAATGCATTTATGACTAAACTATCGGCTTACAGTTTCCTATTTTTACCGAACAGATTTTGATTTTTTATACGAGATTAGAACAATGAAGGAGTGAGATGCAACTTATGAATCCGAATATGATACCTGTATAAAGAAGAGGTTGTAAATAGATAAATATCCATCAGTCTTTTAAGATGGCAGTTATCCTATATTGATGACACTCAGTACGTCGATTAAAATTTATTTATTAGAATAAAACATCTTTTATTGAAATGCTACTGAAGCCTTTCTATAACATCTTGCGTCGTTCGTCTCGTTTACTAAATTCCATTTGCATAGAATCAAGAATAAGACCTACACATCAGTCTATTTACGAAAACTAGTTACAGGCATAGCTTTGGTAGATATTCAAACTCTTTTGTGTGTAAAATTGTATACAATGTAACGACAAAGATAAGTGAATCGCATGCGACGCGCTGACCCGACCCGAGCCGACATTATGTCTACCGTTTTGTATTAATTCCCACCGATGTGTAGATCGATATCGTGAGACCTAGTTGCATGCATGGCTTGAATAAATAATAGACAGTACATTTAGGTCGTTTACAATTTGAATTTATTATTTAAAGATATTTAAACGTTGCTGCAGCTAAGCCTTTTCATGACACCGTTTGTACTTATTTCTGCCGATCGATATGGTGAAATTTTGCATTGCAATATTGGCATGAATAAATAATATTACGACCCGCGTGGTGGTGCGGTTGACACACCGGTCTGACATGCAGAGGATACCGGGTACGATCCCCGGCCAGCCAGAAATATAAGTGATGAATTTAGATTTCTGTTCTGGGTCCGGGTGTTTCTGTATC
>DWOQ01000702.1:0-10623 GCA_018251115.1 Codatractus alcaeus
GGGACACTTTGTTCCGCCCGGGTAGAGCCCTCACGGGCGCCATGCTAGGAGGACACCGGTGCGTTCCGTATGGAGATTCCGGTATTCTCTCACATTTTTAGTGCAGTAATAATCCCACATAACCAGATTTCTCTGCCAAGACGTCGCGGTAGCTTTTGAAAGTTTTTACCCCACGTATAAAAAAGGTAGGACACAGCTTATGCCATAGGGAATTATTTAGGTGGCGCTACTATAGCTTGAAGGTAGAAATTTTAATTGTTTGTTTAAAGTAAAAAATAAAATAACATATTATACAAAAAATATAACAAACTATTTTAGTAAAGATAATACACATTTTATTACACCACTTACTACAGCACTATAACTACTAGTGCATACCATACTGATACTCTGTACTTACACTAACGCCATTGTAATCGGTTCCATAACTATTATTTATTGCTCTCGTCTGACAGTTTTTCCATTTTATTTGTGTAAAAGATGTTCATCCGTTTCTCTGTCCTACATGTCTTCAATCTATCCTTTGAGACTAGAACAAAATGTTTATATATTATTTATTATTCCTCTTCCCCCGGACCTCTGCGCAGTGCAGACGTGTTTAATGAGACAATTTATTTAATTTACAATTAAATTTTCAAAAGTTTAAATTTCATAAAGTCGTGTGAATCAATAGGAGATCATAAACCCCGTGAAGTATCGTGTTCGCCGTCTCATACGCTACGGTCGCCCGGCACACACGGAAACGCTGAGCGATAACGATCGAGTCGATACGCGTCGCACACATACGCAACGCGAACAACTGCTGCATCGCATTATCAAGCGCACGGATATCTCCTTACCGAGTGTTGCTTGCCTGGTAGCTGTGTACGCGCATCGCATCGTATCGCGACTCAGGTAAAAATGCCACTGCGTCGCTCGCCCCCACCGCGTGGAACCAATACACCGCCCGTGTCGATAACGCATTGTAAATCGGATTCCAACCTAAGTCCGCCCACGGCTAGCATGCAGCGAGATCTTGCTACGAGTGAACCAAATATTACACTACGGAAACGTAAAAGAGAACAGGAAGATTTTACTAGAAAAGAGGTACTGGAAATGTTTGCGGAATTAAAAAAAGAGCAGGAGGAAAAATTTGACGCGCTCATGAAGAAGGTACAGTGCGGAATAAATACACACACAGAGCAAAACGCGAATATCTCAAGCTCGATCGAGTTTTTATCACAAAAATATGAGGAGGCCACTGCACGAATAAACACACTGGAACAAAAAATTGCATCTGATGAAAAATATATTCGATCCCTGGAAACAAAACTAGAATCGATAGACAGAAGCGTGCACAGTTCAAGTATTGAAGTACGAAACGTACCTAAAAAAATAGGAGAAACAAAGGAAGACCTTCTAAACTTGGTTAAAAAGGTAGGAGATGCACTCAACGTTCCAATCCAGTCAGGAGAGATCCGTGATGTATATCGTATTAATACCAAAAGTGAATCGAGTCAGCCCATAATTGCGAATTTTGGTACTGTTGTTCTAAGGGACAAAATCATTGGCTCCGTCAAAGCGTACAACAAAAAGTATAAGAGTACGAAATTCAGTACCACAAATCTGAAAATTGAAGGCCCCCCTAAGCCAATTTTTTCGTACTGTGCAAGCAAAGAAGCTTTTCTTTCAAGCTAGGGAATTCTCAAAATTAACTACTTTAAATACTGCTGGGCCTCTAGAGGGAAAATCTACCTAAGAAGAACGGATGGAGCAACACCCATTAGAATCGACAAGGAGGGCGTCTTGGAAGAAGATAAAAGTAAATGACTATTATTTGGCATTTATAGTTACACACATTCTCATTTGTTTTCATATTTAATTCATTTTTCTTTTTGTAAATTAATTATAAGTCTAAAATTGTATACACACTCACAAGTAACACAATTTACACAGACTATACACACACAACTCACTAAAAACTCAAATATACACCCATTTACACTAAACACCTCAACGTCCAATACGTACACATATATTCAACCCAATTTACACACTAATTTTTACAGTTCATATAGTCAAATAACATACTTTCATCTAATTAAAATATTCATTTCACCATTTATTATAAATACGCTGCATATCTATGCTTGTCGTAATTTTGTCTCTTTATTACTTTGCGATATACATATCTATACTTTATTTCTATATTCTGACACGCTGCACCTAATCACTTTTATATTTAAATATGGATAGTACAGTAAAAGAGCCCATGGACCTTATGTTGTCTGAAATAGAGAGTACAGGAAATTCTGAATGTCTAATAGTCAGTGATGCTCAACAATGCACAGAAGCACTGGGAGTGTCGATGGCAAATAATACCAATTCATTGTGTATAATTTGCGTAAATATACGTAGTATATACCGCAATTTAGATTTACTTTTGGCTTATATATCTACTATTAAGATTAGAATAGATGTTATTGTGTTAACAGAATGCTGGTTACAACAAAACAATCCGCCGCCAGCAATTAAACGATATAACATGTCCTATACTAAAAAATGCCTTAATCAGAACGACGGCGTGGTGGCATATGTACACGAAGAAATTCCAGCAACATTTACTGAACCAGAAATTTTAGAAGGAAATTGTCTCTTAGTTACATTAAATAATGATTATTCCATTATCTGCTCATACAGACCCCCGTGTTTTCGAAATCCCGGTAACTATCTAAATTCACTAGAATTAATTTTGCAAAAGGTCACAACCCAAAACATAGTCCTCACGGGAGATATAAACATCGATATATTGCCAAATAATTTAAATAGTAACTCGAACTGCTATCTTGATTTAATGGCTATATATGGGCTTATTCAAGGTGTTAACCTACCCACTCGAGTAAATTCATGCATAGACCATTTTATGATTAAAAGTTGTCACACTTGGAAAACCATCATATTTGAGCAATTGCTGACAGATCATTCTCCTATATTACTCTTTATAAACAAAGTTAGCATTAGTAAAAATACTATAACGCATAATAAATTAAGCATAAATTATCACGATTTGCAAGACCAACTTAGCAATGAGACATGGGGAGATCTTTATGCTATGGATAATGTGAACTCTGCTGTTGAATTATTTATTTCGCGTCTTTGCTCATATGTTAGTAATAATACAACTATAACACGAGTACCAAAAAATAAAAGACCACTAAAACCTTGGATCACTTTTGGTGTTGTAAGATCCATCAGAAAACGGGACAAATTATTTAAAAAGATGAAACGAGCCCCAGAAAATGAACATTTTAGAAAACAATATATAGAGTATAGAAATGTATGTAATAAAATAATTAAAACTCTAAAGAGGCAGTACTATGAAAGAAGATTACATAGGCATAGTAGGAATATAAAAGAGACATGGAACACTATAAAAGAAGCTTGTAACATTAGTCGAAACAAACCCTCGGCTACGGACCTTTTACATATACAACCGAATCCAACAGATTCTTTGAATCAGGTTAATAGTTTCTTTATTTCAGTAGGGCAAAATTTATCTAATGTAATTGTTAACAGGTTGAATGTGACTGAACAAGATCTAAGTAGACTAACTAAAATTGACAATAAACCTCTTAACTCACTGGCACTGTTCTTAACAGACGAGAATGAAGTGAAAACGGTCATAAATTCGCTGCGTACCTCGAGTGCACCTGGGGGTGATAAAATCACTGCTAAAACTTTTAAGCAGATCATGCCTTATATTACAAAACCGATTACTTACCTCTGTAATACAAGCTTTCAACAAGGAGTATTTCCGGATATCTGTAAGAAATCTATAGTTTGCCCTATTTATAAAGCGGGTGATAAGAGTGATCCATCGAATTATCGACCGATTTCTCTTCTGAATACACTGTCTAAAGTTATGGAGAAACTTGTAAACAAAAGATTATTGTCATTTTTAGAAAAAAATACATTATTCAGCGAACATCAATTTGGATTCAGGGCTAGAAAATCAACAGAAGATGCAGTTCTTAGACTAACCAGCCTTATTACTGACTACTTGGACCAGAGCGAAGCTTGCGCGGGAATCTTTTTAGACCTACACAAAGCGTTTGATACGGTTTCCATTCCAATATTATTAATGAGGATAGAGAACGTTGGAATCCGTGGTGTAGCCCTAGATTGGTTCAAGAGCTATTTGAGTAATCGTGAACAGAAGGTTAGAGTTGGTGAGCACTTCAGTGAGGTTGGGATTAACAGATATGGCGTGCCACAGGGAAGCACATTAGGACCGACCCTATTTCTCATCTACATAAATGAGCTCAGTAAATTATCATCACCTGGAATGGAGATGCTCATGTTTGCCGATGATACAGTCCTTTTGTTCCATGGTAAATCTTGGCACTCGATGGCGGCTCTGGCTGAAGAAGGACTGGCTAAAGTTACTACATGGTTGGAGAATAGCCTCCTATCTATTAACACTAGCAAAACTAAATTCCTGTGCTTTAGCAAGACTTCTGCCAACTGTCCTCCTGACGATTTTCATCTTAAAATTCATACCTACCCTTGTAATAGACAGACTAACCGCATTACTTTATTATGCCCCTGTGAAAATCTTAATCGGGTTAATAGTATTAAATATTTAGGTGTGATACTTGACACCAACTTGATTTGGAAATGCCACATTGCTACATTATCAGCTAAAGTCAGGAAACTAATTTACATATTTAAGCAACTTAGGACGTTTGCAACGCATCGGATATTGATCCAAACTTACAAGGCCCTATGTGAGTGTATCATTAGTTACTGTATTTGCATTTGGGGAAACGCTGCTAAAACACATCTAATACAGTTAGAAAGAGCTCAAAGATCATTACTTAAAGTGATGCTATATTTACCATATAGACATTCCACGAGCGAAGTATACAAACTGTCAAATGTTCTTACTGTAAGAAAGATGTATGTATATCAAGTCCTAAAGCGATACCATGCAACTGTAGCTCCGTATTTGCCCAAGACGAATAAGCGCCTAGAAAGATTTCCAGTTCCGCCTGCCCGTAGTAAAATTACCAAGCGGCACTTTAAAGTGGCTGCCCCTCGTTTGTATAACCAAATCAACAAAATATTAAAAGTTAAAAACATGACTAGAAATGGATTCAAAAAAGACATTCTTACCTGGCTCAGGCAAATGGACTACGATGACATCGAAAATATGTTGTTATAATAATATTTGCGTGACAAGTAGACAAGCACATAACACACACACACACACACACACACACACACACACACACACACACACACACACACACATACACACACACACGCACGCACGTACACGCACACACAAACACACACACGCATGTACCCACGCACTCACGTTGTCTATGTCTATGTCATTCGTACATGTAATTCGCGCGCACATGTCACCAGGCTCCACAGATTACCAGTGTCGCCTGCAACATCATGCTGAGTGGAGGCCTTTTCGGCTCAGTTAGATAGTTAGATAATAAATCAGATAACAGTTTTAATATTGTAGATATATCTTACCGATAGAATGATTTAATTTATATTTTCCTTTATTTCGTTCTAAGTAATATGGTCGGAGTCTAATTAATGTTTGATCGTCTTTGGATGTTTTCATAGCATGACATAGGGAATGTTAATGAAAGAATACGGGACTTCATATCCTTGGCTGCTAATGTTCTTGCCACAGTCGGTGTATGTGGGTGGTTGGAGATTTTTGGGTCTCGAGGTACTCTATTGACCCAGCAGATTTTAAGGCGATGAATACCCCCTGGATCTTTTAATATTATTTAATAATAACATGCCCTTATTGAAATTATTGTAATATAAAGGTAAATATTAAATTATATAAGCCACTGTCTAGTCGGGGGCAGAGATTCCTACGACCAAAAAAAGAACTTCTCACCTACTCTGTGTGCATATGTGGTTATAGATTTTCGGGTCACAAAGATCCCGAATTTTCACATTGCCCGGGACGATACTGAAGGGGCAATTAACCCCCACAGGGAATTGTAATGTGAGGCTATGTCTGTAGAACTCTGCGTAACAGACCGGTAAGGACACCGCTTCGCAACACCGGTCGGCAAATTAGAGGATTCGGTTCCAAACATATTTTTAGCAGCCGCCCAAGGCTTGCGTCAAAAACTTTCTAAAGATACAAAAACCGTGGAACATGGAACACTAAAAAAATATTTTTACAAGTATTTTTCGTACGCATATTTTGGAACACGAGATAATTGGCTGGAAACATCAAAAAGCGTTCCTTTCCACCTTATTAGGGCCTTTTCAATTGAACTAATTTGCTTCGATAAAAAGACGGACAACATTTTCTTTTTCTTATATTCAAATTGGTCCACTTGTTGTTTCCTTTTTGAATACTTGAGCATCATTATGTAGTATTTTTACAAACAAATGAATAAGGATGTTTCAATGTTTTTGTTTATTTCCTCAAAATATACAATAATAAAGCTTAATAGCTTTAATTTATCGGGTAATTATCCTGAATAATCAAATAGTATGTTTACATCATTCAATTTCTTATCAATTTTTTTATCATTTAAGATCAGCAAACGAGCATGCATTCCACCTGATGGTAAGTGGTAATTGCTACCCATGGACACTAGTAATCATCCCTAACTACGATGAAATCATACCTAAGTTTGATTACAAATGCGTTGCTAATCCTGAGGACTAAGATGTTCGCCTCGTGTTTAAATGTAGCCGGCAACCACGCCTCTCCAAACTGAAACACAAAAATTGCTTCACGAAGGATTATGAGGGTGACGGTGGTACCTCCCCGGTCGAACTACCACCTACTAAAGTTAAAAAAGGCAGTGATAGTATACTGGTTTGAAATTCGGTTTCTTGTACTAGGGATTCAGAGTTCGAATCTCATCTTTGATTTTATAAAACTTTTGCGTAAATTGCGGAATTAGAAACAGACACTTCAATATTATTTATATGTATAATGTATATATATACAATTGTTAATGGTACCAGGTGTCCATAAACGACGGCCACTTAACATCAGGTGTACTAAGGACATGCTTATTGCTTCTATTACGCAAAATGGGTCCAAATGCCACTGATTCGTATATCGATGTAATAAAGATCAATTTGGAAGAGCAATGGGTTTAACGAATATAAGCTAAAGTGGTTCAGAGCTTGAAGACAAATTGTATGCATTAGCGATGGTAGCGTCGCTAGAACTTTGGTTAACGACATAGATGTAGAGTTACTAGATGCGACGTACGTACACGTATATGTAAACCATGACGCGAAAAAAGTAAGGGATAGATTTTCTAAATTCAAATATTTTCAATTTCAATTTTGAACAATATTTTCAAATATAAACATAAATCTATAATTACACGTTTTCTAAACCAACAGACTTCCATAAAAACACCCTTCACTTTTACCCCTGTAAGGATAAAAAATCAGAAAATCAATAATTAAATATTTTTTGTTTTGTATCATGAGCCTCAAATCTAAATCATCAATCATGATTGGGTATCTGTATGTCTATTACTTTTGTTGACTTTCTATCCAGTCACTTTGTTTCCATCTTATGTTTTGTGGATTAATAGAATTTGGATGAAAAATTATTACTTTACGTAAATAAAATCTCAAATATATATGTAATTCAATACTTGAAATACATATGTAATCCAATGCTATAAGGAAAAGTGACTACGTATTGACGATATAATCAGAGAAAGTGATTGGTTTCTTGTAATATAATAATGTGTATTATTTACGTTATGCTATTAAGAGTCAGTAATTTTAAATTGATCTATTGATTTGCGTAATTTTAATCTGTTTTAAGGTTTTTGGATGATATGCGTCAGAGTTGAAGATTTCTCTATGCCGTTATATGAGGGTCTAAGAAAATGGATATGGGATTTTTACGTGGACAGATTGGAAAAAAGATATCGTTTTTAAAAATGAGTGTAACCACATAGTATAAAATAGTTACATAATACCTAAAATATAGCTCCCGGTTTCCATTTCAAGTAAAATCTGCCCCTCAGCAGACATCTCCCTTTCATTTTCTGATATGTTTGTCTAAAATATTGTTAAAACATATCTAACATGAGAGAATGATTAGGCAGATTCGACTTTTTTATTACAGAAGTGCCAAATAAGCATGCATCTTTTATTACGTGGCCACTAGCGCCCATGGACATCCGTAAACAACCCCAGAAAGAATTGGAGTCATATACGTTTGGCCACAGAGGCATTGGTACCCATGAGGACTAAGTTGGAATGACCCGTCCAAGTATGTCTGCCCTAATAAATAAGTAGATCTTATTCGTAAATTCTGTGGTAATTTTGTGGTAAGAAAACTTCTCTTACTATGAGAATAATTGTGAGAAATTTATTGCAGGCGACCATAAATTTATTGTAGGATAAAAATATCAGTAAAAGAAATGTTAGAGAGCAGTGAGAAGAAATGTTGAACGGCCGTGATAAAAACTCTTGGGAAAAGCTAGACACGCGAATAGTTTTAAAATGAAATGATAAAAGATTAAATTTAAATTTTAAAATATTTCCAACTGGTGAATAAAAAAAGATGATCTTTAAAGGACTGAACAGATTTTATTTAAAATTTCTTTAATAGAGAGAATTAATACCTTTGAAAGCCGAGGTCCGTACCTCACAGGAGGTGTCCTTGGGTCAGCTGCAATCCCAAGGTGGACGGCCAGGACTTCGGCATTCGCTGGATCCGTAAGAGTGAGGTGAGGACCTCACTCTAGCCATGGAGGACAGTCAAGGAACCCGGTAACGAGGACCAAAACCATTCCTCCCTTCCCCATCATAGTCTTCTGTCCTACCAGGCTTGAGCTCCGTCCAGGGCTCGCCTCAAAAGAACTCGGTGAAGCTGTCAAGGCCATTATGGCCAACAGCAACTACATAAATTTAATCTGCTATGCTACAATGCTTCGAACAAATACTCAGACACGTGGACCGACATACATATACATAATTACAGATACACAGATACACAAATACTCACATTAAACATACGTTGAAAATCCGCAGACTTGGCTATGTACGCCTCTGAAAAGCATTTCTAGTTGTATTGTGTTAACTCCGCAATATATGGAATAGTTCCCCCAAGTATGTGGGGATTGATGTTCGGAGCTGGAGCGTTGTGGTCTCTATATTCAAGGTTGCTCGCTATACAGACGCGTACGAATAATTTGGGTTTGGTTTAGCTGCTTACAAAACACTTGTTAACTAAATATAGTTTAGACAGAGACAAAACTATTGACAAAAAATTAAGTACCTTTTCTTATCTGTTTGTGAACTGACTTTATCTATTTCTTGGGGACTCTGGAATACTTATGGCACGTATTCAATGCGTTACAATAGTACAGCCGACTCTAGTGCTGCCCCGCACCCGCCGCATCACCGAGGCTATGTGTAAATCCTTATAATCGTCTGAAAACTGTTGACTCGAACCTCGGCAAATAGACGAGAACCGGGGCAGCCCTAACAACATTCTAAGACTTTAAAAAAAGTTCTATCCCGCCATCGTAAGGTCGTCCGAAAACTCGTTTGTTTTTCAACAGCGTGCACCACACACCTGTTATTTCCCTTAGTACGGCGATTATCAACTTAGATTTTTCTTACTTCCAGTGAAAATATCTTTCTAGACCCAGCGATAACTTTTAGCTAAAAGCAATTCATTTAGTTAGTCATCATCATCGTCGAGCATTGCGTTCTCAACACGTAAGAAAAAAAAAACATTCATTGTCAGTCATAGTGGATAAATTATTTTTCTCTGCCACATTAGGATCCGATGATACTTCGTGAAGTAATTGCTGGTGTAATCGTTATCACACAGGCGTGTACCGGCCCTTGGGACCGCGGCCTTCATTCAGACGGTGATATTGCCTTACACCGTTTATTTTAATTGTTATGAAATATTAAATTAGACTATTTCTAAAATTACCAAAGATGGGATAAAATTATAAAAGATGGGATACAGCGTGTATCCCATTTCCTACCAAAGGTATAATATAGCGGGCAAAATACCTCAACTCTTTGATCGAAGATATGATTTTATCTGTCACATATGCGTGACAAGAATTAAAATTAGGACATACTTGTCACACTACGAGTTGACAAACAAGATGTTATATAACTAATGAGACACTGTAACGCAATATATTTGAATAGTCGTTGAGGTACTAATTGACGATAGATGCATATTAAAAATCCGCCAATTACGAGTAGGACTCGCCCTCTAAGGGTTCCGTACCACCGTACGATAACTAACACTACATATTTACTTGTATTCATTAAATTAATGGTAATAAAACTTTTATATGGCATACGCGCCATTTATATTAAAATAATTATTATTGAAAATGTTTGCTAATGCTTTCATTTTACTCCTCACACTTTAAAAATTTCAAGTATCATCCTATTACAGTTCTAAAGATACATGGACAAACGATCCTGTGACAAACGGACAGGAGGACGGAATCTTAGTAATATGATCTCGTTTACGTCCTTTGGTTATGGAACATTTATAAGTAAATAATAACTATAGCTGCTTCCATAATATCGATATCGATGTAAATGAATAATATTTTAGTTATTTGTAAT
>DWOQ01000703.1:0-10621 GCA_018251115.1 Codatractus alcaeus
CATTAACGAAATGCTTGAATACCAGTAATAGCTCTTCCCAATATTAACGAATGTATGTCATGAGTCCCTTCATACGTATTAAGAGACTCTAAATTCATTACATGTCTAATGATATGATACTCATCTGAAATGACATTACCTCCTAGCATATCCCTTGCTGTACGAGCTATGCTTAAAGCTTTTCCACAATTATTTCTCTTAATAATAGATATCATCTCTGGTGTTACTAAATCTTCGTCTTTTAACCGCCCGATATGTATACATGCTTGATATCCAAGAGCCAATTCTGTCATCATGTCAGCCAACTTTTTCTGAACGAGCTGGTAAGATGCAAGTGGTTTTCCGAATTGTGTTCTATCTAACGTGTACTGTCGGGCGATTCGGAAACATGTTTCGGCGGAACCCAGGGCTCCCCATGAAACTCCGTAGCGAGCATTATGAAGGCTTCCATAAGGACCTCTCAGTCTCGCAACGTTCGGGAGTATATTTTCTTCCGGTATAACCACTTCATCAAGTATTACCATGCCAATCATCGCTGCTCGCAACGAAAATATCCCTTTCATTATCGGCGTATCTAAACCTTTCACTTTATCTTTTTCGACGATAAACCCACCTAATTTACCATCGTCCGTTTTTGCCCATATAATCAAAATGTCTGCGATGGGTGAATTTGCAATCCACGTTTTTGTACCCAATAAAACATACGTTTTTCTTTCAGCGTCGTACTTCGCTCTAGATTCTAATCCGCCTGCATCACTGCCAAATTTAGGCTCTGTTAAAGCAAAACTGCCTATCAATTCTCCTTTAGCCATTTTTGGCAAATACTTCTGTTTTTGTTCCTCAGATCCATAAATGTTAATAGAACCCATTACTAAATCTTGAATAGTAAACGCGGATCTGTAAGCAGAATCTATAGCTTCTATTTCTCTAGAAATCAATCCATATGTAACACTTGATACTCCAGCACAGTCGTAGCCTTTAATAGTGCATCCAAGAACACCTAATGCCCCCATTTCGTTGTAAATTTTACGATCGAACACTCCATTTCTATTTGCTTCTAAAATTCTCGGTAGCAATTTCTCGTTACAATAAGCGTTTAAAGAGTCCCTAACTGCTTTTTCGTCGTCACGTAACAGTCGATCAAAGTTCAAGGGATCTTCCCAATTAAATTTCACTTTAACGTTACTCAAATCTGTACACAGCATTCTCAAATTAATACAATTAGAGAACAAAGAATAAACGCTTGAAAGTTTAACACTTTTCACAGCCATTTCTTATTACAATAAGAACAAAAACACGTTCGTTTGAAACCTTTATAAATATAAAAGTTATAAAACGTTATCGATCGTTATATCTCAGTGTCACTATCTAAATGCCGTTCAATACATTGAATATTATATGTAGGTATTTAATCATCTGAATTTTACTTTACGTTCTAATCAATATGTTTCAATATACAAAAACAAAATCTGACCCCGATTCTAACCTAATAACAGCTACGCAAACGATACTGAGATCGGGTTTTACTTCATTCGTAGCTATATTCATTACGTAAACACTTACACACACTAGTGCACTTTGTATAGTCCTTAAATTCGCTTGCATTTAAAGTTATACATCAAGATCAATCTGTATGTAGTCCTTTCCGTGGATAAAAGATGACATAAATTATGGATAATAGTTATCTTAAATACATTGCTGTAAATAGTAATTTACCAAATGTTTCAGGGGATGTTATGTCACAAGTACAAAATAAAGTGAATATTACTTTAATTTATTATTCATCCATATCCATAACTGTCGGACAAGGTAACACGTGGAAACAATTCTCTGGGCAATCAAAGTAAAATATAAAAATCGAATACTCGTAAATCTTTCCTAATAATATTAATCACTTATGAAACAGGTGCCCGGTGTATACATACACTATAATATGTGCATGTGTGCATGAACTCTGTATGCACAAATAACTAAAAAGCGATATCGACTGATTAAACTTGTATTTTAATGTTTCCAGCCCAATTCCTAATATACGGGAATACTTTCAGGGTATAAAGATGCTTATTGTCGCAACATACATGTTACATTTTCTCTTATCTTATAGAGGACAATTTCCATGCGGAAGCTTCATAGAGCTTATTATATACCCCATAAACAATAAGGGTATCATTCATGCACGTAAAGTGATATTTTAGTAGGCATAGTGTGATGAAATGACTCGTTTCATGGCACTATGAAAGCGTGTGTAAACCCCCATTTTCTTCAGGGTGAATTCCCATCATGTTCATAGATTTCTTATGAATATTTGTTGGATTTAAAAATGTTTATTAGTTAAATTTGCGATATCTGGTTTTGATTGTTAAGGCTAATATTTTACTGGCCTCTAATAGTTTCTGGGTGTCTTAGGATTTTTTCAGGATTAAACTTGAAACCTATAAAGATTTAAGCCGATTTTCCAATGTACAAGTAAGGTCTCATTGCTGTTTTTATAATATAGGGACAGCAAACGTGCGTGTGCAATGGACTCCTAGCTGAGTTCGGCTATAGATGCGTTGCGTTTTGTTGAAATGCCTCATATTATGCCTCTCCCTAACTCCTCCTACTTTAAACAAATACAGTAGCGCTTAACACTGCAGTTACTGTACACAAAAGGTGTGGCGATGAAGTTTTCGGGAACGGACACGAAGGCTTCTTCCACTAAAACAAAAACTATTCTACTCAAAACTGTAACTCACGACTGCACTCCTACATACCACCTTTGGGAGAAGCGAACGGCTGAAAAACAGCGCTACACGAGGTTGCTATCTTGCGTTGGTTAAAGCTGAACCACCCCTTTTGTCTTTGTTTAGAAATCACTATATTTTTTCTATTCTTATTTTTGTGTTGCAATATTAGAAGCAATAAATTGATTTTTTATTGTTTTTTTTTTTTGTTTATTTTTAATCAAATTTTATTTATATGAAATTTATTTTAATCTACAGTACAGTTTACGAAATTGTAACATACCACCATGTAGATAGTAGTTTTATGTGACAAAACAAAAGAAAGATTCAGTAACTACTTCCCCAGAGGACTAAACTGGGACGCTTCGTGCTAGCGCTGTTTGCATTAAAACTTTAGCTAAGCAAGTACTACCAGTACATAGAAAATACAGGTAGTTTGTAAGTCGAACTCAGAATAATTAATTGTTTTACCTTCTAAAATTTCTTTATATCAGTGTATTTCAACCTTTTCGTGGCACCCCCTTAGTATGTAAAAATATTTCACGACCCCCTATATTCCGCCTTTTTTACTTGTTTTTTTTTATAATATAAATACTTAGTTATATTTTTTAAATATAGAAATATCCTTACAATATAATTATATGTATTATATTTTCTTTTATAATGACACTTAGCGATCCCTTTACAATGGCATTGCGACCCCCAGGGGACGGCGACCCACACTTTGGAAACCACTGCTTTATATTAACAAACCAAGTATTACTTGATCGTGATTTATATTACACAAGACTTAATTATAAATACCAAAGCCATAAACAAATAGTGATTGTCATATATTAAACAAGATAAAATTAAGTACAGTTATTTTTTTAACTTTTAACAGACATACGAATACATTAATAAACAACACACTTGTCTTATTAACAAGCTCATAATATGTGCACACAATGATAACCATCTTAATTATAGTGTATACATATCACGCATAGCAATAAATAACAGAAACTTTCATTTATTTTTAGATGTTTCATTTTTTTAAGTGTTGTTCAATCCCACACGATAAACGAAAAGTCTTACTAAGCTATTTTGTTGTACTCGCACACTCCGATGCAGAATTTAGTAAATATTCTGTGACATACTGACATATTTTAGTCATTGCCTTGTTACAACAATTTTGTAACCAATAGTAGCATAAATATACAAATGAATAAACTGAAAAGAAATAAATAAAACTAAAAATAAAATAATAAAATATAAAATTGCTTTCTACTGTGTGCGAATGTGTTCCGTTCTAAAATTATGTTTTTAATCGTTTTTTCCAAATTTTTTATCAATAGCAATACACATAGTGGTGTGACCTTTATAGATAGCATGTTTTTTAATGGAAATGACCAAAATAGTAATGTATTATGTGTAGACTTATAGAATGATATGAGTATGTATAGAAGAAACTCTAATTAAATAATGTAATAATGTCATTTACAAGTGAGAAGGCTTTAAAATAAAAAACTGTACCATTCGCCTTTCTCTTTGAATCTGGATCTATATTTTCAAATCATGTCACAGCAGGGGGCGTAGCTCAGATGGTAGAGCGCTCGCTTAGCATGCGAGAGGTACCGGGATCGATACCCGGCGCCTCCAGTTTTTTTAAATCTATTTTTCTTTATATTATATAAAATTTAAAATGTTTAATATATTTCTTTTATTTATTGTACAATTTAGGGTCCTCAGGTAATGTTTTAAATGAAACAAGATATACAATAAAAAATATATCATAAGTATATTAATTAACAACATATTATTTTAATATACGTCATAATTAAAGTTAGTAAAACGCTGGAATGCCAGTAATACCTCTACCCAGTATAAGAGCATGAACGTCGTGTGTGCCTTCATACGTATTCACTGCTTCTAAATTCATAACGTGTCTAATTACGTGATACTCATCAGATATTCCATTACCACCAAGCATATCTCTCGCAGTTCTTGCTATGTCTAAAGCTTTTCCACAATTATTTCTTTTAATCAAAGAAACCATCTCAGGAGTTGCTAAGCCTTGATCTTTCAATCGACCTACTTGTATGCAAGCTTGAAATCCGAGCGCTATTTCTGTCAACATGTCCACCAGCTTCTTCTGAACGAGTTGGTAAGAAGCGAGTGGTTTTCCGAATTGTGTCCTATCTAATGTGTACTGTCGAGCAATTCGCAAACACGTTTCGGCGGATCCGAGTACGCCCCAAGCGATCCCATACCGAGCGTTATTGAGACATCCGAAAGGACCCCTCATGCCTACAACGTTTGGCAATAAATTCTCCTCCGGTATAACCACTTCATCGAGCAATATCATGCCTGTTTCCGATGCTCGCAAAGAAAATTTACCATGGATTTTAGGAGTATCTAAACCTTTATTTACTTGCGCTCTGTCAATAATGAAGCCTCGTACTTTGTTGTCTTCAGTTCTTGCCCATATTATTAAAATGTCTGCAATGGGTGCATTTGTGATCCACGTTTTCGAACCCGAAAGTACATACGTTTTTGTTTTAGCATCGTACTTTGCTTTCGTTACTAAGTTGCCAGCATCACTGCCATAATTAGGTTCTGTTAGGCCGAAGCATCCAACTAATTCGCCTTTCGCCATCCTCGGCAAGTATTTCTGCTTTTGTTCCTCCGAACCGTACATGTAAATCGATCCCATAGCTAAACTACTTTGCACGCTCATTGCTGATCGATAAGCCGAATCTAATCCATCCAATTCTCTTGTTATTAAACCATACGTAACACTCGACACTCCAGCACAGCCGTACCCCTTAATAGTGCAACCAAGGACCCCTAACTAGCCCATTTCTTGGTAAATTTTACGGTCAAACACTTCATTTCTGTTTGCTTCCACTATCCGCGGTAATAGTTTCTCATTACAATAAACTTTCAATGAGTCCCGGATCGCCTTTTCATCGTCCTGTAATTGTCTATCTAAATTCAAAGGATCCTCCCAGTTAAACTGTACTTTAGCGTTGTTTGAACATGTTGTTGACAATAGTCTTGAATTACTGTAATTACAGAACAGAGAATATGCTCGTGAAAATTTGCTAACCGGCACTGCCATCTTAATAACAAAATGTTTAATCCGTTTCACTTGTACAAAATAATTGTCAATTGTTTCTGAGTCGTAATAATTTCTTGATTGTTTTATTTACACCACATGCGTATACGTTAACTTATTAAAAATACACGTTACAAATTGTCTAACACATTATTACACGTTTTGTCGAGTAATATTGTTACTTTCCGACGTGAATATCCTCGCCGGTGACCTAATGACAGCCGTCTTAAAATAGCAACCGAACTGAATCCGCAGCTATATTCACGCTATCAACAGCGTGACGTGTATAACACATTTTACGCATGTGTGCGTTATCAGTATCAGTTGTTTGTCCTATATGACTTGATAATATTCTTTACTTACACTTTTGTAAATAAAACTCAAAGCCGCGTGCGTTATATAAGAGCTGTTTATCTACTACCTAAACGATAAATTGCTGATAACAGTTGTTTGGCAGTTTTTAAAATTAAATCATATGTCAGCAATTTGATACAATGATCCGCAGTGCGAAGTTATAATATTGTGTTATATTTCTTAAAGTAAGTTGAAACAAAATATCATATATACTATAAATGCTATCATAATGTATATAAACATATTTTTCTGAATCTAAATACATTTTGGACATATCTGTATCCCTTAACTTGAAGTTGGTTTAGTATTTTATAGAACTAACAAGACTATGTCGTTAAATCTATGTCGTGTAATCAAAGTAATAAATGAAGAAGCAGCATACTTAATTTTAAATGATACCGTCCATGAATATGAGTCGTAAATGTAGTTAATGGCATAAAATTTCACCAACCCTCAAACACTTCCGACCTCGTGGTCAAAATTGCATCGCTTAATAGAATTTCCTGCATTGTGGGTGCCATTAACACAAATAAAGATCAATACGAAAACACCCACACCCAGAACAGAAATTTAAATTAATCATTAAGATGTGTGGCTGGCCGGACATCGAACCCGGAACCCTCTGCGCGTCAGACCGGTATCATGAACGCTTCGCGACATCGTTCATTATTTTAAAAAGTTTTTACCATGATATTCAAAACAAAAGTCATGGACACTGGATCTATCTTCTATGCTGATATAGGTCCAATCAATCTATCAAAAGCATTATAAGAATTTATAACAAAATCAATTCATAATTTCACGCTAATTCACACTAATAAAATTATAATCAACCATTGCCAAAATGGTCATTAAATTTCATTACGTGTGAATGTACCTAGAAATGTGTTTCTAGCCGCTATCATAGGTATATAAATATTAGACTGTATGTAATTGTTTTTTTATTGTAGAAATTGCATTCTAAATTTTAAACATAAGTACTATTATAGCATACAATCGCAAACCAATATCATTATTTTATGCTTAAGTGTATATTAAAAATGAGTAATTATTTTCTCTCTTTGATAAGTAATTATATTATTATACCAAACATTATCACATTTTTATCGTATTATTTTCACAAGGTGGTGTGTGTCTGATAGATTATTGGTGTCATTAATGACTTTATCATTTTTAGATTAAGCAAATGAGAAATTCAATTTATGTATGAATATATGTAATTGGTTCCATGGTAACGATTGTAATGATTTGTATGAAATTTTGTATTTACACAATGTTTAAGTTAGATATAGGTGTCACAAAGAACATGACAAAAATATCTTATATAAATAATATTTTATAATGGTAACAACTATTGAAAACAGTCCCTAGCAATGTAGCTTTGTCTTATTTATAAGGATTTTTAATGTGATCTAGCCTGTACTTTTTTTAATCAAGGAGGTTATTAATCGGTATATTTTCTTTATTTATGTTACCTCAGAACTGTTTTATATTATTATATTATTATTTTTATTTGGTATTAACGTTTAAGTAAGACAAAGAAAAACATCGAGAAGAAATCGATATGTCACATTCATACCAAGAATCGAACCCAGTAATTTCTCATTTATGCCGGCATGGAAACCATACACTGTAACAGGATCACTGTTAGCCAAAGAAAAATTAAACGAAAATAAGCTATACTTATTATGCGAATGGTTTAAAAACCACCAACAGCCGAGCGAAATTTCTGAATTGCCAACTACAAAAACATCGAGAAAAAGTTTAATTCGTTGCAAAAATTCGCTGAAAGTTATTTGAGGACGGGACATCGTTAAAAACTGCTTACATTCTGCTGTAGTGCAGTTGTTGCATAGTTTACTTTGGATTTTTGAAGTTGTACTTCTTTAAGCGTGTTAGGGTAAAAAAGAGTGAATTTTCAATGTGTGCACACCGTCACACAAAAGCAACAGATTCAATGACATTAGCTCGCGGTCCCTGCGATTTATTCACTGAATAACAGTCATTAAAATTTGTGAAATGCCGTACATTAGTTTAAAAACATCTAACAAATTTGGTCCATACCTTCCTCCACCAAGCTGATCAAACCACTTTGGAAGAGCTTGATGTAAGAATGCTCTGAACCTTCCCGCATAGCGAAGCCGACGCATGCCCAGAATTTTAATATAAAAAGGACAAGAGCCAAACACTTTAAATAAATTTATTTGAATTTTAAAAATTTTAGACTTACTCATAAGATATTTCTTTGTTAAGCACGTACATTTTCAATGGGTGTAGCAAGATTAGCGTCAACAGAAGCGGAAGACAGGAAAATTACACGTCGCACTCAAAATTTTGTATTACGTAACGACCAAAAGAAAAACCGCCAAAAAATATCACGAACCATCCGTAAACGGAAAGTCCTCGTTAGGCACTTTTCTCACGATAAACTATATAATACTACAATCAGAGAGGACGCGTTTTGTTTAAAAACAATATGATAGTGGTCTTATTGTTTTATCGTTTTATCATTAAAAATATAATTAAGTAGGTAAAGCGTTGATATTTACGCAATTAATTAATCTATGCTATAATTTATACTCTCAATTTATAAGCATTTTTGAGAAACGTAATAACAAAATTACTTCATAAAAAGACCCACAAAATTGATGACTGGCGTTGCGCAGCGATTATTACATCTGTTAAAGACATAAAAGGCCCCGGGTTCATGCCTCGGTCGGACAAATCTATATGATGAATTAAGATATTTGTTCTGAATTTGGATGTTTGCTTATTCGTCTTTGTGTGTATCGTGACTATGATTGTAGAAAGCATTTAAAAAAAAAAACTAAAAGAGAATTGCTAAAGTGATAAATCGTTATTAATGAGGAGTTAATTATAAAGGCATCTAAAAATACTTTCGATTCTGTTTAATAACGAGTTAAGCTACTTCTACGTTTTTAGCTTATCCCTCATCGTCGACAGTAACACAAGTGCCTTATGTCCTAGGGCAAAAACCACAGCGTTATGAATGCGAACAAGGTTTGAGCTTGCTGCAAACATTTCCACGTTATTCTTTGTTGCTGCAAGCCAAATAAAATTGTATTAAATCTAACTAGCGAGATCTCGTGACCTATGACGCTCCGTTCTTTGCTGTGTAACACATTTGTAGAACGTGATTCCCATATTTTGTATATAAATGTATTTTTATTATATTTTCTTCAAAACATTATATCAAAAATAGTGGAAACATAAGGAACAACGTATGTTCATATTATATCAACATAAAGAAAGCAAAAGAAACAAAAGTTCTCCTTAGAACTGTATATAATATATATATCTCTGATTAGGAGAAGAAGGAGAAGAAAATACGAAAATTATAATACGAAAAGCTGTAAGTATAAAGAACACAATTTTAAAAACATCTTCCAGTGAAAGCTTACTTCTGTCAATACGTTTTAAACGGATAAAAGCTTAGAACTTTCTAGACTTACGTAAGATGAAAGAATGTTGGCTTATTCAAGCTTTAATAACCATTGACAAGGTTCCGTGTCGCCTTATTTCGCGATACCCAACAATGTAAATGACACAACAGGGATGAGTCTTCTATAAATTATTCACTCTCTATTTGCATGACAAACGAGTAAGGACGGAAGGTCTTAGACCTTTAATGGCACCTCTTGGATCCTTCAGTCCTTTAGCTAAGCTTGTTCTATCGCGCACTAATAACCGAAATGCGTTATTTTTAAATAAATTGTACGTATAATATCTCATATGTATCCACCTGTAGTGAAGAAGTGGTAAATGACACCAAGAATACCACTTATAATCAAACTTAAATTTAATTTTATTATTATCCATGTATTGTAATCCTACCTGTGGTCGTTTTTTTTTTTCGAATTGTGTAGTTGCTGTTGGCCATAGTGGCCTTGTCATCTTCACCGGGTTTTTTGAGGCAAGCTCCTGACGGGGCCCAAGCCTGGGAGGACAGAAGACTATGATCAGTAAGGAAAGGATGATTTTGATCCCCGTTTCCGGTTTCCTTGGCCGACCTTCGCCAAAGGGAGAGAATATTACGGACCGAGCTAAGTGCCAGAGTCCTGGCCGTCCGCTCTTATTAAATTGGGATTGCGACTGACCCAAGGGCACCTACTGTGAGGTACGGAAGTACGTACCTGTGGGCGGCATAAACCTTCTTCCTTCGTCTCTGAGCATCAAGTTGATTGCTTACGTAAGTCCCATACTACATTATTCAAACCAGTGCAAAGCTTTAAACACAACAATTATTATGCAGAAACAAAGGCTGTGGTGCAAAGTGCCTACTTATATAAAATAGCAATAGAATCATATCGACTTATTGTGTCTCTAAAATTTTCCTGAAAATGTATAACGAAATACAATAATATATTTTTTTTAATCCATACTAATATTATAAATTCGAAAGTAACTCTGTCTGTCTGTCTGC
>DWOQ01000704.1:0-10621 GCA_018251115.1 Codatractus alcaeus
TTGTTGACGTTCAAAAAGAATTCTGTAAGAATCTACTTTGAATAAAATATTTTGACTTTGACTTTGACTTTGACTGTAGGTATTTTGCTTATAATTTCAATATAATCCAACACAAGTAACACACATTCACTAACATTATACATATTAAGTATTTACATCATTACATACAGTTATCTCAACTAATGCGATATTAACTTATTGAAGTCTTTTATTACTTATCTATTTTTACACGTCAATGATTTAGTATCATACGGAGATAGTTTAATAATCTGAACTGTTTTTTAAACAAACGTTTAAGCATTTGCCTTTTAAAAAAACGGTCTCCCGTGTGTTTCTACAAATATCAATTAAGCGTCTGGTCCATTGCTGCTTATATGCTTATTATGCTTCAGAAAGACAATTTAACTAAGACTTATTACGCTAAGCAGGTTAAAAACGATCAGAACATCGACTTCAATCACAAAATCTATCTCCTAGTCTTGGATTGTCACAAATTGAGCAATATCTCAATTATTAAACGTTTCATTTTAGAGTTTGAGGAATTCCCTGCTCTATCTTTAAAATCCAAGTTATTACCCCAATAAATTAAAAATTAAACCTCATAGGAAGTATGCCTCTTTCAACAAAGATATAATTTTGCAAATCCGTTCTCGTAATACGATGTCATTGAGTAAGAAATAATAAAAAAAATGCCAGATTAAGAACGTCCCTCGTTTTGAAGTCACAACCGCGAAGATTGCTACCACCTTCTTGCAATACATGTATGTATTCGAATGGCCCTTTAAGTACCTTGTTTCATAATGTGAAGTACTTTTATGTAACTGCTTTTTCTTCTTCTATACTTTAAGATAATGCAAGGAAACATTCTCTCCTCCCGTATAAGAGATGTCCGACGTCATGAACGTTAACTAAACTAAAATGTTTATTTAATGTCGAAGTCCACCCTACCTCAAAAGATACTAAAATAAAGGACACTACTAAGTTTTAAAATAGATCGTCACTTACGCAAGTCCCTTTTCAAGGACGCGCTTGCACATGTGTCCGACGGATATAAGGCACCTGTACGACCACGACGGATAAACGATAAACGTGATAATAGTGATTAAATGGGACATATTTTAAGATTATAGAAACCTAGACTATTCAGAACAAATATTTATCTCATACCTTTGTGTGGTAATGTACTATTTGTAATCCTTAAAATGCAATATTACCTAATGTTATAAATACAAAAGCAATTCCGATTTCACAATTAAATCACAGAAGTAATTCGATGGATTTTGGGATAGAGATAGATGAATAATTCAGAGTTCAGTATTCAATACATTATGCTTTTTTAAACATTACACATTATAAGATGCATATATACTGTATACTCTATTTGTTGCATATATGCTATATGCTCGTGTTTTATGCAGATTTGACGTTGTGGTACGTATATATTAGTGTGCTGCAACACTTTTTTATGCCACTACTAGATACACGTTTCTTCCCACCAATGAAGAAGGCCAGGAGCTACAGCACGCTGCTCCAAAGAGGTTTGGTGGAAGAATATACTTACCCTTACATGGCTAACCAATGTAGAATGTTTTTAAACTGGCCCATAAAACCTCCAATAACGTGCAAACTTAAAGTAGCAACTGGAAGAGACGGCTTAATGTGCCCTCCGAAGCATGAAAGCGCGCATGAAATTCCACCACTACTAGTCACCATCCATTTCGTGGCCGCGATCGACGTCGCATTTTTTTTAATCGGGAACAATCTACACAAGTCCCGTTGCTATTTACGCTTTACATATCTCTGTATATATAGTTATTTCAGAAGTTTTAAGAGATTATCCACGTCATCGTACATCGCTTACCCATATACGGTGGAACAAGTCAGTCATACTCTTTAAGTTTCTATGTGACATACTCTACCAACCATAAAGTAATATTCAAAAATATTTAAACTTGCACCTTATAACTTGAAAATAGAGTTCTTTTTTATACGTCCAATCGAAATGCCTACGCAAATTAACGTTAACAGTTTAAAAATAGAAACACCCCTGAGTGGTTAGTTTGTATTTTTATTTTACCTATTGGTGTTATAAAATCGACCACTCTCTTATGAACAAGAGAAATAAATATCTAGGTTAATTTTAACAAAATAACGTTTAATTTCCATAATAATTTTATGATTGTAAAAAATATTTCAATATTGATTTACTCGCACCTAGTAAGTACATAATATAAAAATTACTAGAAACCTCTAATTAATTTTATCTAAATTAGAAACTGTTATTTATGCATAATTTTCATTACAAAATCAGACGATAATTCGCTTTTTTTCTTAAAAGGCCTACAAAACCACTTAAACCAAATCGAACAAAACACTCTTATTAATCATCATCGTGATCATCGGCTCTTTAGGTCCCACTCCTGGGCACGGATCTCTTTCCAAGAAGAGAAGGGTATATGTCATAATCCACCATGTTGGCAAAGTGCGGATTGTTAGACTACACCTTTGAGATGTATTTTAATAATCTCTCAGGCATATCGGTTTTTCACTATGTTCCACTTCCCGCTAAGTAAGTGATAATTATTTTTTAAGACGCACATAATTTCTAAAGCTCAGGGGCTTGTCTGGTATTGGAATCCCGGACCCCCGATATGAAAGGTCGAGTTTCAAACCACACGGCTATTATTGTTTTTTATTATTAATATATAACATATAATTATATTATTGTCATTAATATTACTTAATCAACGTTTAATTAGTAGCAATAGTTACATTTTATTTACTAAAATGTATCGTTTTAACTAATAGCAAAACCCCGATGTCAACAGCCACCGTGTTTCTAAACTCGATACTTTCTCAGATATAATGTTACGTGTCTCAAATTGAGCAATTTTCTATATCCTGTTCCACATCTGTCAAGGAGGTAGAAAAAAGTATCCGTTGAAACATTTAATTATAGAATTTCTTACCCGTAACGGAATTTGTCAATCAGTAAGCGAATTACGGGGTATATTTTTTGGAAAATAGAAGTAACAAACGAGCTCTACCTCGTAGTAAGTGGCCACTACCACCCATGGTCATCTGTAATTAACCACAGATATCTCTCATTGATGTGGAATTTAATTCGTAGAGATGCCTTCCTATTCCTAAAGGCTAAGTTGGAATGCCTTATAGGTAGGTATAAGTGTATCAACTAGAACCCAATAGAGGTTAACGCTACTGTTATTAGGTGGAAAAGGATGTATCGGAGTCTATGCTTAGCCTCTGGAGTCGAATCACGAAGTTGTTTCAATCCTACCTGAGACGATAACAGATCCATTGCTTAACCTAAGAACTAAATTGGAATGCCCAAATTAGGTTGTCTTATTAATATTTAAACCACCACGAGCGAATTTGATATAAATCAAACGAAATTTACATTTGGTTTCGTTCCACCTATGTTTATATTACCGCTAACATTTACCACTTTTAATAGTATTATAAATAAACAGTATATTATTTGTTTTTCTTGTTACGTATTGTAAAAAATATATAAATTGAATTAGAGGAAGAGAAGGCATTACAGGTAATGAGTGCAAAAATTCAGTAGTTATTTCATATCTTAACACATTCTAACATCCAAAAGTAATAAAATACAAAATTTACATGAAAATAAAGGTCAAATTACAATTATATTTTAATAAAACGGCACAGGTATTTGCTTATATAAACTTTAAACGACATATGTCTATTGCCACCTTCTGAACTGTATTTAAACCAGAATTCTGAATAAAATTTAAAATAAAAAACAATTTAGCACCATTATTCTTCATTTTAATTTTTAATAAATCACACAAAAAATAATACTTTGAAGTGCATTATAAATGCATATTATTTAACTATATTATATTAAGATAACTTACTATATATTTCCATCATTCGACTTAGAAACGAACCCGTGTGAAATTTTCCACGCTTTTCACGCCGCCTAGCGTCGAGTAGCGTCCCGAAAATCTTCACATACGGGAGCAAGTTCCACATACTACACACTATCCCTTTCATATCGCCCACGCGTTCCTACATATGAACGAGATGGGCATACATCGGCCATTATCTCCCGCGCTTTCCACTCGAGAAAACGGACAACCCTATCCGTCTCTATTTTCACCCTGCACGAGCTCGATTTAGAGAGAGATAAAAGCTTTTTCAAGGTTATGTTTCGAGCTGGACACAAGATGACCCACGGCTATTTTCGTTGTAGTTTTATTTTTGTACAACCTCCCCGAGAAGTGTTTGTCAGGCTTGACAACATAAGTACTTTGGCGAGATCTTTTTCTTTTCGAGAACTAGAAATATTTACAAAGCATAATATTTTTGCCGTGACAAGAGTTAATCTCTATATCTGCTTCAATAGTTAAGATGCTGTAAACAATTATGCTAAATTGTGTCAACACATATTTATTTTGTAAAAACATTAACTTTTTAATTCATAAAGTCTCATTAAAGAATCATTGACCACCTTAAAGCATGAAGTCGAAAATTTCAATAATCGAACGCGGCAATTCGAAAACTTCTCGAAGTCAGTTGAGAAACAATTATGAAAAAGTTCTTTTTCGTCGCCGTTCGCGCGCCAGTTAAGTCTCGACTGACACTCATAAAACTTATTAAAGTCAAGGACCGACCGAGATAAGTTCCTCGGAGCTTCTTAAGTAAAATAACGTTGGGGAAAAAATGCTCCGTAGAGCTGTGAGTGAGAGTGAAAGATCTTAGTGGCTTTCTCGTGGCTCGTCGCCTACGTGTTGCGTTTAGCGATACCGACCCATTTATCGTGATCGCCTTTTTTATTATTTAACCTGCGTTTGGATACTTTTAAATTTGTCTTACTTTTAAGAAAAATCTTCAGTAATATTTCCAATATATGCAAACGTTAACAACATATGCACGGAACGCACGATTATACTATTCACAAACATTAATTCAGTTATCTGTAAATTGTTCGTTTTATCCCAAACTCTACATTGCTTCATCATCTACGTAGACCGTAGCCATCGTAGCACTCGCTACGAATCTTCCTGGTAAAAAAACTGATTGTTGATTAATCAAAAATATAAACGACTTGACTATTCTTAAAACAGGCCTAATAAAGTAAGACATGTGCACACATTAGTACTTTCATTATACTGAGACTGTATCATTTTGAAAAAAAAAATGTTATCATTCGCTTACACAAAGTTTTCTTTTATACGATAAAAGTTTATCAACAGAAATTTCTGAAATAAAGTTATCCTAGCTTTTAATTAACGCTTTATAAAAACGTAGACTGACCGCGCGACGCTGGTCCATTCAATTAAAAATTCCATCTCCTAATCGAGTCATGAAATATGCAGGCAAATATTATCCCTTTTCTTTTGTACGCGCTGCATCTTCGCCCCACCCGCGCACGCACACCGACGCACGGCACTTATGATTTATGCCTATCCCTTTCTCTCCCACGCAAGTGTGGTAGGGGGCGCGCAGTGCGATCTCTGTCGAGCAGCCGAGGCGGTGGCGACCGCGAGTAACCCCTGGCTACTTCATACGGACTCGCACGCGCCGTCGTCGGCCGGCCGAGCGAGACGGCGCGAGTCGTGGACACGAGGAGGCCGCGGAGCCCTCGCGCGAAGGGACACAGGACAGACGTTCTCGGACACCGGGCGAGAGCGGGCGACTGGCCGCGCACCTGCCTCGCACCGCTCCGCACGCGCGACGTACTCGATCGCGACGCTACGACAATCACAAACAAAATAGACTGTTACCTGCATTCAGTTTTCCTGTTTTGTTTTGGTTCCATATGTTTTACAGACTAAAATAAACTTTCTTGGAACGTTTGTTAATTTTCCGGAAAACTTAGGAGTGAATTTTTAATTGCATCGGACTGAAAAGTGAATACGAACAACGCTGGAAAAAGTGTGAACTCTACGAACGTCTAGCTTGCAAAATTACAAGATCGCCACTAGGTGCGGACAGATTAGATTACTGAGACGCATTCGAGTGTTGATAAGACTTTATGACCAGTCAATTTTGGCTAGTAAACATTCGGCCGATGTGTAAACTGACTCACTGCACTATGAAAAGGAAAAAGTAGAGCCGTGAAATTTTGTTACAACGATGAGAAAATCGGGAAGATGACTACTTTTGTTTTGGTTTTTTGCCGTCGGACTATTGTTAAGGATAATTCCGTGACATCTCGACCCTCGTTATCAAAACCGTTTTAAAAACATTACGATAAGCTGCCGGACCGACGGCGGTACATGTGAAGTGCTCTAACAAACTATCGTTTGATAGCGAGATATTTAGATAAAATTTTCTGAGGATAAAAGTTGTTGAAGATATAAAAATAGGTGACCAAATCAAGATGAGAATCAAGATGCCAGCTGTACGCATCGCGCAAGGTAAGCAATAATCCTTTATTATTTTATTTAATAATTTAATTCAATTAATACGTAAAGATTCTTCTAAATTCTTCTTGCTTTTAATTGTTTACATTGTTTTTCACGTAAGTATAGAAAAGGGACAATGTAATTTAATTCAACTACATGCTAAGACAATTTTTCATAACTAAAAAAAAATACAAACCAAAGATATAACATGTTTAAAATTACGAACAAATATGCCGCTAAAAATTCACAATTTAATAAAAAAAAACGCACAACGTAAATTTCTTAAAGGTGTGTTAATTTTGTTGATTAAATAATAAATTTCTGAAACGAATAAGTGTATCATAAAATTATTGAAGTAACTGAAATATCGTTAAAAGGTTTATGAAATAATTTAGTTTCTACTCACATAATATCCAATAATTTGCATTCAATGATTCTCACACATTTAATTAATAACTATCACGTCGCCGTGGACAATAAGAAAATAACAATTATTTTTCAAATAATTAATTGTCGTGCATACATTTAAACTTATTTATCTTGATTTTAGTTTTATTTATTTACGAGTTTAAGATACATTAATATCGTTTCTCATAAATCTACTCTAAAATTGAGCGATAATAAATTATACTCATCCTCATTGTTGTTAAAAAAGGAAATTTTCTCTCAAAATTACATATATATTTCTATTTTCTAAAAATGGGATATTTTAGTTATTTACAATATTATTAAAACCTACATTAAAATAAACCCCTAAATATGTTATTATAATTATGTAATATCTTAAAATAATTTTTTATTCAGTTATTATGAGTATATTTTTAAATCTCTATCATGTTTTTTTCAAACCATTACAGCTTAAGAAGTAAGCAGAAATAAATAAATATATTCAATGCTCTACATTTAATACTCTACAATTTTCAATGGATAATAATTTCATATCTGTCAACAGCTAATTAAAGTGTGGTTGAAACTAGAAAGATAACGAATGATTAAGTTTGTTTTATTTGTGGTCATCTTGACCGCTTGCTCGATAAGGCAATCAATTCCATTATCTATTTAGGTTGAATTGACAAAGTTCCGTAAAGTACCTATTTATAATGATGGTCAGTTAGTTCCTATAGACTCATCGTTGCGGTCACAATATATTATACAAATATTGTAAATGAAATGTGTGAAATAATGTAGGGAGCTATACTACGTAGAAGATATAGATCTGGAGGCTACCATACAGTAGGTAGTACACGGAAATATTACCAGCACCACACCACATCACCAATACTCTATTTTATTAACATTTTTGTATTCTCGTCTCAAGATTTTGTACCATGTATAAAATAAAAGAAAAAAAATAAAAATTAATCCATACCCGTAAAGTTATCAAGGTAATGAACTAAAACACGAATATTTAAAAAAATAATAAACGCCTTATTTTATGAACTTTACTAATAAATCACAAATCAACTGCTTATTGCAAGTATGAAAAATTTTATTTCCTATTATATTTACTATATTACTAATAAGGTATATTAAACTGTACCTTTTAACATAATACTATAGTTCTTAAATTTTTTAGGTTCAAAATTGTTAAGCGAAGCTTGTTTTTTTCATCTCTGACCTATTAGCATTTAAGTTGGTAACATTAACAGTAAAAAACATTATAATTCAAGCACCGCATAGATACAATCTTGGCAGCTCCGCCAAGACTATTCAAATTCACAATGAGTTAATTATTAGTTAAGCGCTCAACGCCTGGTTCCCTGGTGTCAATTGCAGCACTGCGGTCACTCCACTGACCGAAAGGTTCTTTTTTAACTTGAAATGTAAAAGTAGATCGAGTATAAGAACCTTAAATAGACCTACATATTTACAGTATTACTTGTATGTGGTTTCGACCATATAAGCAAAAAAATCCATATAATTGTCCTAAGACGCACCAAAATGAACGAATGAACCTTAATTAGGCCTGCTTTTTTTACCGTCTTACTATTCTGTTTAGACTCAAAACGACGCGACGGTATAACATTACGGTTAATTACTTTTAAGTAACTGAAATATCTAACATGCATTGATAGTATGTGGATTATACCCGTCTATGATCAACTGTAAATAAATTTGGAGTTCTTCCCTTGTTCACACAAATTAACCCCACCCCTAACTATTAAGTTCGAATATATCTTGAAAGGGATTATTTAACATATTCTTCAAACCAGAACACAGCAAAATCTAATTGCCGTTAAAAGAAATACAAGACAAAAGAGGTGCCGTCGCAGGTCGCAGATCTTTTACTATAAAACAGTACAGTAAAACTTTATCCGCTTTAACTGCGACGGTAACCTCAGGTTCTACCATGAATATACCATCTACATATGTTCTAAGGAAAGATGTGACACATTGTAACTCAGTTCTTATACTAGAAATCTGAGATAAACTTTAGATAGGACTCATCTTAGGGAGCAGAGAATTTGGAAGCATCAACATATATAGATAGAGATTACAGATACCTATAAACTACTGTACATGACCACTTAACATTTTGGTCTACAGTCTTCAAGTTTAATTCACGTGACTTTGTAACATACTTAGGCAAACTGTCCAAACTAATATAGTTTTTATTTCTAGAGAAATATTATTCTTCTTTATGATTAATGAACTCATTTGAAAGTCGTCCCCACCAAACCTTCAAACCATTCATAATGGTTAAGGAGCTGCATATTGCCAATATGGGCTCATTGTATTCTGCCAACATTTGCCATACTATTTAGTCATATTGCCGACTAATTTCCTTTGATTGCCTTAACATTAACGAGAAGATGCCACATATCTGTGCAAATATGAAGTTCGTATCCGTCCAACTCGGGCGAGACTCTATTCAGACCCACAATAAGCTACTTAATAGCCCTGAGCTGAGCGCTGGCTCGTTGTAAATATTTGCACAGTACCGTGGTCATCTCGCTGACCGAAAGGGATGGGGTGGTTGAAAAGACTTGAAGCCTTAAAATATTTAAGACTTGCTCGCAGCTTTCTAAGGCAAGGATAGAGTTAATATTTTTTCCTAGCCAGGTGTGAATAACGCAAAATATACTATACCTACTTAGTAATAATAGTCAATAGTATAAATACTTAGTAAGATGTCTGTATTTAAAGTTTTGTTTTAAAGTGAAGCGTTTTCGTTTAAACCATCGCATCATCCCATTTCTGTTCCACTACTTGAGTCTCTTCAAGAAGTAAGGAAGTAAACTATTCTTAATCTGTGAAATTCACCACGCTTTTCATGTGCGGATGGTAGACTACATACATCATTTTTAAAAAGACTCTTAAAAATGTTTCCTTGGCAATTTTTCTTCACCATGTTATAGTAAGTGCAGCTAGTACTTAGATTGAAACAATGATAAGGTAAACTGCGTAGCAGGCTAGCGGCCCATGTAAGATAATGGTAAGATGATCCTTGGATGGATAGAAAATAACATGAAGCTGTCTACGATTGCGTTGCTTTCTTCGGAAGAATAAGTTGAAACATCACACTGCTTAACTCAAACCAGAACACGGGATACTTTGGTCATATCACCACCGTATACCGTATGTTTTAAAAATGATCCACACATAAACCCTCTCTTCAACCTGTAATATTATTTTATTTATTAAAACATCTAAAATAAAGGAATATAATGGAAATATGATAAGCGAAGAGTTTATCATATTACTAAGGAGTTTTCGAAGTATAAAAACACAATGGCTACTTTTGAATAATATAAAAAAAGTTTTATTACACCAATTACGTCAAACCATTTGTATGAATAATAAAGAAGTACTACTGGTCACGCTTGACTAATAAAATATTATTACTGGTTCACATTTATTGCAAACGGTATAATACCTACCTATTTCTGTATATATATTTATATATATGTATATATATAATATATATTTTGTAAAATTCAGTATATAATTTGTAACACATTTTTTTAATGACCACCAATTGCAATATGGATATTGATTTTAGTATAACAACATGTCTACAACTGTGCAATATGGACATTATTTTAAAATCAACGGGACATAAAGCGGGTTGATATTATTAAGATTACAGATATTCAACATGATATGAGTAATACTGTAGCTTTAATTAATAAACTGGTACTAAGACAAGAATCGAAACGCGCATAACCACGGGTTTTTGTAGATCTAAAGTAATACAAAGTTAAGCAACGTTGGGCGCGGTC
>DWOQ01000705.1:0-10612 GCA_018251115.1 Codatractus alcaeus
ATCGGGCTCAATGGCGCGCCTTAGCCTATCCTAGTCTATCCTATGTTCAGCAGTAGACCAAAACGGGATGAAGAAGAAAAATTTAGAGGGATAAGATATTTTGTAGCAAGATCTTTACTCTACAATACCCGTTCAATATCTTCGTGTACGTACATTGCAATGCACTTCGATATTGCAAAGATACATCACACAAACTTTTCAACAACCACAAGATTTTAGTTCCATTCCACTTACATAGCAATATTGTCTAGGCTTTCGGATATTTCTCAATTCCTGATGGTATTGCAGCAGTTACACCATAGTTTTTAATAAAAGAGTTGTCGTTGTATATTTGTTTAATGTTATTACTGTGCAAGAACGAGCACCGTTATCCCGCGGGACTCCTTCCGTAGGAGAGAAAATTATATGGGAACACGTTCCTTTGTATTGAAAGTTACGTGTGTATTTTCAATAACCATTCCATTTTTATTAACCGACTACAAAAAGGAGGCGGTTCTGTGTTGTTCTGTGTATACTTCTTAAGTGTGTTTGTAATTTTGTTATATACTTATGTTATATATAAGTATATATTTGTTATATACTTATGCTATGTCATATATTTTTAAGCGTGTTTATACATTTTGAACAGATTTTGATCATTATATTTTTGTATGATAGAGTATGTAGTCGTAACGTCTAGTGAGCGGTAATTATCACGCAACGGCGACAATGTTACACGGTTGACAATAATAAACGGTTACTTAATATAAGTTTTTTTTAAGAAACGGTTACTACTACCCGTTAATTATAATACGAATGAATGAAATAAAATGAAATCTTAGATTTTTTTTCTTATACAACATCCCGTTCGGAACATTACCTGGACAGAAAGGACCCGACAAGCAAAAAAGTGGGGTTTGGTTTTTCACTTTATTCATTTTCATAGGATCTTATTCCACACCCATCGTATTTAATTGGTATTAAATATTTCAGTAAAATATTATTGAAGTATAACTACATTTAAAAATAAATTTAATTTAGTACCTTTATGTACAGATGTGTAGCATAAAAATTAGACTTAAACTCTGAATGTTTATTTTATCAAATTTTATAAAACCTTTTATGTAACATTTTGGGACATAATCATTCGCACATGTTCCTATAGCGATACAATGATAACCCAACTGCAAAAAATATAATTTATCAAGATTAAATGACAAAACACCATCTTGAAGTAAAAGCAATTTGTATACGTCGTCTTAGGGCTGGTTCACGTATAGCAAAATGCAACGCAGACCGTGTCCAGAATTATTCGAAACAATTCATACATGAGGCGACCAAATTATGTATGTACGTGCGAATGCGCGAGCTTTGCTAGTCTAGCGTCACCGTTGATTGACTCAGTCATCGGTTTTATACTTTTCGAGGGTCCAAACGTCGGAACGCCCAATTGCAAATACGATAAAGGAGCGTACATCCTCGTGCGCTCGCACAGGCTTCGCTTCGATAATTTATTTCAGACATTATTTCAGCAACAGCAATCTCAATAATAGTTTGAGAGTATAAAATGCACTGCACCTCGCAACATGTGCACAGGCCCTTAGTAAAACAAGATAACGGCAAACTCATCTTGGTAGCTAGAATGCTATTCTTGAGATCATTTTATAATCTTTAAATTGAACCCGCAGGGAAATGTCGAGTTTTTGACTTTAGAAGTCGACAGACAGTGTTCGCACTTTCGAATGAAGAGATTTCGGAGATGAGATTAGTTATTGCGTATGAGTTTTGACATCACAGCTCGAGTTTATTTCTTTTTCAAAAATTATTTATACACCAAAATAAAATTGAAGTGTCTGTTTGAAACTCCAAATTAACAGATTGTCATTAAATGCATATGAAAGTACGGTACTTACGTAAAAAAAAACATGTTTTTTTTCCGTCTTCTATTTTTTCCGGCAAATCTCTGAAACGGCCAGACATATTGTAACCGGACTTTCACCGTCGGATAGCTGATATTATAAGGATTAACCCAGGGTACGTTAACTTTCCAAAAAAAGCGTTCCGCGATAGTGTTTATCTCGATATTACTTTTATTGCAAATTTGAATTGTGCCACAGCGAAGCGTGGGCAGGTCGTCTACTTTTTTATAATTTTCAGTTATCGATTCATTCATAGCATAGTTATCAAGATTGTGACGTATCGAAATTCGAGTTCAACTTGGTATTTCAGAATACTGACCCGAACATTGTCGCTATGCGCGTCACGCGCGCGGCAATCGTCGAACGGAGCTTTGATGCCCAGAAATCGACAAACACTTTGGGTAAAGGAAAATTGATGTTATTTTACCCTTGATGTAAAGCAAATACGGTAAGGATATAAAATAAACTACGTTTAGTTCATATATGAACAATGTATCTTGTAACAATATTAATGTTGTTTGGTAAATTATATTAGTAGTCAGTTTCTACACCATCGTTACTGGATATATACGATGTTAAATATAATTAGCAAATAATACTATGTTAAAACATTATATAATTTAATGTAAATTTATTATCACTTTAGTTATTCTATAGACTGTCCTTATAACATTTCGTTCTTGATCTTAGGTAAGGTATTAATGAGAAAGTCAACGTTTATGGTTAAAAAAATAATGTCACAAGTATCTGTTACCAAGGGCTACCTCTTTATTTGAAACTTGCGACTACTTTAATGTGTGTAATACTTTAATGTAATGTATATTACCATACCCATAAACAGCATTGCTGAAATTCATATTCCTTAAATAAAATCAGGTTTATAAAGCCAATTTACAATTTAAATAAAAAATTCGACATAACCAGCCCTTACCTTAAAATTCCAGGTACAACCGGCCTAAAGTGGGCTACCGCTTTCGCGCTCTTGCCGTAGGTGGACTTAGGGATTAAAGTTATAAGTCGGCAGCAGTGTGTTTATGCGAAATTACTCATGCAGTACCGTCGCCAAAATGCACAATAAGTCTCCAGTCTCACTGGGTAAGAACTCTGTACAACAGATCTGTGTAGAATAAGTATGCTTTTTGCCCTTGGCTCTTCCCCGAAACCCTACCATCACAATTTTATTACCGGTATTGGTCAGCGATTATGGAACTGTATTTTCGGACTGTCATAGGATAATATTTATTTATCAAGCAAAATGAACGGATAAGGAATATCATCGAGTATAATATAACAATATTTTTAATATCTCTCGTAATTGGATTTTTAGTGCCAGATTATTTAAGGTCAGTATACACGTTAACGCTTGTTGAAAATCCTTGATAAATCCAGTACATGGCGCGCCGCGACTTGGCAAACTACAACACTAACAACAGATTGTTGTAACGTGCGGTGTTGGCTGTGACTGGCGATATGCCAGTACGAAACCGATTTAAGAATTCACTCATTATAGAAAATTACTAGCCGCCTCACTAACCAAAATATTGCCTTAATTATAAACAATTCATAAATTGTACAAGTTAAATAATTTGTCAGCATGTTGCAGTTGTTTTTGTCAACATTATTTACAATGAAGTTAAAATTATTTACATAATTTATACAGTATAATTGCACCTTGTACTATTATTTGCATCTTTTTGCACTAATATAAAGTATTTTAAAAACAATCCATGTCATGTTATAGGTAGACAAACGATGTAACAACAGATTGTTGTAACAAGCTGTATTGGCGGGCGGCTGGCGCGGAGCCAGTATGGCACCAAGTTACAAATTCACTTGTGACTCTCGATGCAGAAAATAGCATCCTATGATGTCCATTCGGAAGTTAGCTTAAAACAAAACCTTTATGGGCGTTTCTGTAAAGGACCATAAGGACCAATGTCCCAATTATAAAAAAGTCTTAATGTCCTTACTAAACATGTAATACAGCAATTAATCGCGACATTACGAGTGACTACAATAAACCAGTCTTGAATGGAATTCCTTGGTGAAATATACTCCAGACCTTCTTCAGAAAAAATAGTACCCAGCGAACGTATTTTTCAATATTTTATGTTCAGACTGTTGTAATGTGCTATTTAAAAAATATTACCTCGTTTTAAAAATATTATTTTTATCAATGATCCCGTAATCATGTTTGCCGCATTACAACAGATTGTTGTAATGCGCTGTTTGGGCTAGAGCTGGCGTATTGCCAATACGCCGGCGTTTTACAAAATACGCACCGTGTTTGCAGTGGGTACTCGTTGGATAAGTTATACAACAACCTGTTTAAAGTTCTTTCGTGTAAATATGAATTTCGGCTTCTTAACATACTTTACTTAATATTATTTCTACAAAATAAAAATATATATGTATATTTAAATGTTTCCTATACAATAAGATAAACTTGAGCTTTCTTATATCATCGTCCGCGCCCTATAAAAGCATCATGAGTGTTATATGTGCTATTGGCTCATACAAACATGAATCAAACATATCGAACAAAATTCTACATTCCTCGGCAGGAAACGAACTCAAATTCCTTTGCATATCAGACTATTATACTCACTGTAACTACACACGAATCATCTGTAGTAATAGTAAAATATACTGAAAATGAACTAAACTTTAATAAAATAATTATAATTATACATAATCAACATAAAACACTGTATTATACTACAATAACTTTATCATTTTAAAATTTCCCTATATCTCGCTTAACCTAAGGTTTTACCAAAAGAGACTAAAATGATACTAAATATGTTTGTATGCTAAAATGATAAATATATTTAAACCTGAACAAAATAAATAACATTGCGAAAAACTAAACACAAGCAATGATAAAGTTTTTTATCCTCTTTATCCTCCTATGAAGGAACTTTCACTCGTTTTTTGCAAATACGTGCTGTTATAAGGAAAGCCTACTCACTTCCGCCTGTACGCTGTCAAAGCGGATGCCGACTAGACAACCGTCTAGTCTTAAAGATTAGATCCTTTTCGAAACATATTTTCGTATTCTGAATTTCCTATTACGTGGTCTTCGGTGCTCATTTATTTACCTAATACACTTTGTCTGCTACTGTTTTTATGGCTTTGCGACTTACGATTAAACCATTATGTTTCAGAATTCTCATGATTATTCCGTTCATTGCAATTTAAAAAAAAATCTTGTATCTCATAAGGTCAAAAATATATGACCATGAGACTAATCCCGTACTACATCGCCTATCGTCATTTCAATAGCTTCAAAGTCCAATTTTTTTTTTCGTGTCGACTAATGTTACCACTTTTTTCTTTCTGTAAGGCGCTTTCCTATATCTATTCTCCACAGATACCAACATTTTATTTTTATTCTTAATTTTTATTAATTGTGAAGCAAATTTCACATATCTACTGGCAAGATTAATTTCAAAAATCTGACACATCTAGTTGGTAAGGCAGGATTAATTCTAAAACTCGCACAATAAATAAATACATCCCCAGAACTACTCAGAAAAAACATCACCAGACAATTGGAAGCAGCAGAAAAGTGTATTAATTAACACAAATTCTTAATTCATACCACACCACTACATTCTTGTATTATTCTTCTTATATTACATAGTTCGTATAGTAAGTTAAAAAAATCAACTATACGGATGTATCGCTAATAATATATATAGCTTTCTGTTATTTCAATCAATGCAAATATTTCACATTCATAATAATTAATCGCGTTCGCTATTAATCAGTAAAATTCAGCCGTTATTAATAGAATCTGAACGAAGCCGTAGCGATACAAAGCCCGGCGGATGACAAATTTGTTTAGTGCTCGAGACGTCAGATGCTCCAAAATGTGACGGATCGCGCCTTCAAGTTTCACAGTGCCGGATAGTAAATTGAATTGTGCAAGTTTTGTTAAATAATACATATTTATTTATTATCTTCTATACATATAATAAATCTAGACCTTAGCCGTGTCTATAACATAAAATATTTTATTGAAATATGTTATTTTAACAGTCATTATTTAATACAGATGCCAAATCTATCTGTCTACATGTCAACCGCGTCACGCGCTAAGCTCTTGACAGATTTTGACAAAATACGGTAAAATGATAACGGACTATCTAGGTCAATATGTAGGATAGTTTTGATTTCGGGAAAATAAGTCATTCCCAAGGAAAACTACAAAATCTGGTTCGAGTAAACATCACAACGAAACTATGCGCATTTATTTGGTAAAAGTAACAAGTTACAAAATATTTGAAAAATATAACTAAATACTTTAACAATGTACGTATAGAAAAGAATGATACGGGGAAATAAGAAGTGATTCAAATAAAACAAATGAATTAAACTCTGATACATACGTTTTATACACAAGTGGTATAACACTTCTTCCAACTCTGTTGCTCTGACTGTAATTGTGTTGGATTCTCTTTATATTTTTTACATGCATTACGATTCCAAATGCAGGAAACATAATAAATAATAAATAATTCGTCGGCCAAGTGCAATTCGGACTCGCACTAAAGGTACTGTACCAATGACATTAAAAACAAGCAATAAATGCCGAACAAAAACACGTTTATAGCAGCAAATGCAACATGTGCCAATACAGCCGAATATTGTCACAAATATTATGACATCACACATCACCGCCATGTTACATAGATGGTGTGGACACTTATTCATAGTTTTGTTCGTTTTTGTTTTACCGTATTGGTCATATTATAGTTATAATTTAACGTTATAGTAATACACTGAAAATTCTATGAGTGTACATATTACGGCTCACAAAATCCCTCTTAAGACCCCTAAGACCTCTTTATATCTATATATTAAGGAAAGAGTTAATTTTAACAGAATACTTGTTATTTTTCTTACGATAATAACACTGTGTTTGTTTAAACGAGTCTAATTCCTGACTGAGATTATTGATTTTTAAAAAATCCAATGAAGCAGTTTTAATTTTTGTCAAAATCGATTCCAAGACTCCTTTGAATACTTCTTGCTGTTCCTCATAGTTACGGAGTTAGACACGCACGTCTACTTGAAAAATCAAATACAGGATAAAAATACAGGATTTTTACCTTATGTAAAACACAGAGGTCGAATATCCAAATGTACACAGGCATTTTTCATTCACAAACACTAATTTCCAGGAAATTTACTTGTTTTGTTCAATAAAAGTTCCACGGAAAAACGAAATTCTGTAATAGAGAATATTATTATGAAATTTCATGTCAATAAAAGCGGAATCCCAGTATCTATCAGTCAAATATCTCGTTATTCCCCAGTTGTTCCGATAACAAATCGATGTTGCGCTCGCCAAAATCCACATGTAAAAAGGTGTAACCCGAGGGATTACTACCAAACTGAATCATGTATAATACATTACGCTACAAACATTGAATTCGGTCCGTGATTTTTATCTGAACTTACTATCACTATAAACGCTTAGACGCTTTCTACACTAATAGCCCCACAATAAGATTCCCTGTGTCGTGGGTGCCATGTACACACACAAAGACGATATACAAACACCCAGACCCATAATGGAAATCTAAATTCATTACTTAAATTACTAACTTGCCGGGGATCGAACCCGGAACTCTCTGCGTGCCAGGCCAGTGTGGTAACCGCACTGCCACGCGGGTCGTCACTTTATATACGTAATGTGTAATTTTAATGATAATAAATTTGAATCGATGAAGAAAGAATATGTTACACCATTTACTGCAATTAAGGAAAAGTCAAACATGTTTTGGTTTAAAAGTAAGCTAATTAAAAATACTGTTTATTCTGTATCTGACTGTAAATTATCTAATGTATCTAAGAAATATAGTATATGCAGGTTTAACCGGTCTGATTAAAGTGCGCGTAGCTTCGCGGCTTGTGTATTTCTCTAATAATCTACAAAGTTAAGTTAAGTTAAGCAATGTTGGGCGCGTTCGGTAGTTTGATGGGTGACCGCTAGTGGCAAAAGTTCATGCGTACTTCCACTTCAGAGGGCACGTTAAGCCATCGGTCCCGGTTGTTATTACAGGATAGCAGTCGTTAAAATTTGTCGGAGGCCTTATGGGCAGTTTAAAGAACATCCGACATGGTTTAGCCACAAATCTGCATTGGAACAGCGTGGTGTAGGAAGCTCCAGGCCTTCTTCAGTCGTGGGAAGACACCCGTGGCCAGCAGGGGCACATAAAAAGAGTTGTAGGCAGGCAAGCGGTCTGGTTACCATATCAGGGGCTTTGCCTAATTTAGGATCAGATAACCGTGTGTGATATGTCCCAATATATTTATTATAGACAGACATTGAATGTACCTACAAAACTAAAATCTTACATTTTAGTTAATTAACCATTATTAATGACCATTATAGAATATAGAAATAGTTAAAGAGGGAATAGGGAGTTTTTTTCCGCCGGCTTTTTTCTCTCGGCCTAGTTTAGCCAAAAGGCGCTCAAAGCCGATGCACCGAATCCAATTTGACGTTCATCGAGAGTATGCATATACCTTATGATGAAATAAAAGATTTGAATTTGAATTTGAATTTAAAGTTAATGCTTAATTTAATCAAACTTTCAACTAATGACTGGCTGTAATTTGCAGTGGTTTCCGCTCAGAATAAGACTAATCTGTTATAATTGGTTGACCACAAATCAATTTTCCAGCTGAAGTTAGAAAGGCTTAATTCGCCGTATACTTACTGTACAAAAGGTCTTACAAAACAAAATATGTCACAAAAGTACTTTTAAAACATCCCTTAACTGGACTCCTGATTTAAACTAAGTTACAAATGATGTACCATAAGGTACGTGTTCTACTAACTTAACAATAAAAGTTTTATAGTTTTTCTTATTTTATTAATCTCGAAATTGATATTCTCTTCATTTCCAATATATTAATATGTTAATGCATAATATTAGTGCTATGAATACAGTATGTACAATTGTAGTAAAAATTATCACCGCTATTTTTAAAATCTGAGAAGGTCTAACTTACATGTCTCATAGGACTTTGTTTACCTTACACTCTACAAAGTAAATTACATCACTACGCACTGCTTATGTTAAGTTGCTAAAAAATCCGTAGCAGGCAATCTGGTCTACTCTAAACTAGCCGTAGTTACTGCGTACATCATTCTACTCCGTCCGTTCCATAATATAGAAACATAAACAACATAAGTAGGCCTGTAACCCAATTTTTGCTAGTATCAGTAAAGTTCTACAGTTGACTTTTTTGTCTGTTTCCAGGCCTAACGCTAAACATTCAAGATATTTATTTACGGCGTCTAAACAAACAAACAAGTATTTTTTTATTTGCTCGGAATTATCTTATTGGGTTTATTTTTTAATTATCAACATATGATAAAAATCAATTCTTATCTGAAGTATACCAGAAGTGCATGCTTGTTTGATGCTTTAATATTATGGATAAAAAAATAACAATACGCATACGCATATACCTATACACTCAAAATGCCCATAAATACGATTTTCTTTTTAAAATATCGCCAAATATCGCTTCATCGTGCCCCTTACGACCGGCGCATTAACAGAAATTGTCTGTTGCGGATAGTTAAAACAAAATGTACATGCAAAATGTAAATGGCTCTATATTTATTTAAGCCGTCTAGCAACTGGATTTGTGAGATAAGAACTAAAGCTGACTGCAGACGGGCCGATAATATTAATACACAACTTTTCTGTCAACTGTATTAAGGGATTAAAGTACTCGTATTCATTGTACTCTTAAGCAATTATAATAGACGGATTAAACGTATCACTTTGAAACAAATGCAGTGATCTGAGTGATAGTAATAATGTTGTCATGTGATTTATTCATAAAATGTAGCAGTTGAATACCGAATATATTCTTACTCGAATTATTTTACGTGAATCACTTATAACATATTAATGATATACTCGTGTTTATAACGAGTACTTTGTAATTTGATTGCTACCAGAACAAATAAAATAAAAAAATCTAAGCGCATGTCTATTCCCGCTGCATAATCAAAGATTACTGTGCTATGTTGCTCAAACCCTTCTATATTCATATCGGCCACAATTCCTCGTTTCATGTTTACCTCTAACATACCCAGACACACACAGATACATAACAGAGTATAAATTAATTATTTAAATATGCCTCGATGGGGATCGAAAGGACCCTCTTCGGGATTTGATGACAGCTGCGCCATGCGAGTTGTAGAGTAACGGAGATACGCTTTTGTGGTGAATTTCATTCTTACGTACGTAATTGTCGACCACGGGTCACGCGGACTGATTGCTTAACATGCCTATAGTAATTAGCGATTAATTGCTTTAAACGCTAATTACAATATGCCCTAATGATCACAGTGATCAACACCTATTGCGTTGCTTGCACCCTTGCGTTGCACAGGGCGAATGCATTTCATCAATTCAGATATATCACTGCCACGAGGTCAAAGAAACGTCCTTAGTAGACGCTCAGATCTGCATAAAATACTTCGACTGCAGAAGCCATCCAGAACATTAGAGTTACAGAATTATTTGCCATGTGCCAGAACTCGTTTAGTTCGACTGGGGAGGTACCACCGCTACCCTCATAATGCTCCGTGAAGCATTTTTTGTGTTTCAGTTTGGAGAGGCGTGGTTGCCGGCTATACTTAAATACAAGCGAACATCTTAGTCCTCAGGGTT
>DWOQ01000706.1:0-10612 GCA_018251115.1 Codatractus alcaeus
ATGTAGTGTGTTCAATCTTTTATTGAGTAACCAAAATACCAATTGCTGTTCATAGTTACATTAAAAATTGAATTACAATGGTACACAAAAATGCAATAATTACAACCATTCGTGATCAACTAAATATGTTATTCAAACTATATTAGGACACGGGTTTAGACTTGCATTATCATCAGTATTACTTCATTTGAACAATCTTGATTTTCAATGTTAATAAGTAAAAAATAATTACTATCAAATGAATATATTGTCTGTAACAATTTCATATTAAAATTATAGGATTGATACACTTCTCTACGTCACTTTCATGTATAACAGTAATAGCATGATTATAATATTATTATGCAACAATATTATGTTAAGACACTAATCACAGATGTAGCTTTTAAACTGGCAAGATATGTGGACGCCAATAATGAGTGAAGACAAACCTTGGATGCGTATGCGGACGGCAAGAAACAGCCCTTGTAACATGATCCTACAAAACAAATATAAGCCGCACAACATTTATCTCCAAAATTATTGAAAGTAAAAAAGAGAAAATCATATTTTCTATACCTACCCACAATAATACTTTTATTATGTAATTCTAAATAAACTATAAAACATGCAAAACAAGAAAATATATAGCAAAATAGGAATATAACGAAATAAAAAAAAATGTAACACTTAACTTATAGTCATAGCTACAAACGTAGCAGCTTCACTGTACACTTACATTAAAATCTTAAGTCAAAATTGCACAAATTAATTTAACGAAGGAATGCTTTTCTTTGGTGCTTACGAACTAAACAAAATCACAAAAAAAAATCCATAGCGTCTATAAAATAAATTCGATTCAAAAACCCTGAGCCAAAAGTTTAATAAAGTCCGTAGAGATAACAACCACCGTGGTAAACAAAATAATGATTGTGTGCATAATAGGATTATGCTGAGGCAACTTAAATACATAATGCAGACAAAATAATGTGCACCCCTTTTAAAATTACCTATACTAACTAGTTTCTTAATGTCATGCAACAATTATTTATTATCTAAGTAGCAACAAATTGTATTTAGAACATATCACACATTGACAGCAGTCTTCCTACGGCGTCCTGGCTTTGCGTATATTTCTTTTCTCCGCCTCCGTGAAGCCAAGGATATTTTCGATCGCGTTTAGGTGTCCCTGATGGTTTTCGGGATCAGTCAGGAAATAGTAGATCGCCGATTTCAAAAACTGCAAGGTTACTTCAGGGTCCACATTTGACTTAGACCCCTTCTGCGATTCGACAATGCGACGGTACATCGCCTGAAAAAAGAATCATCCGTTCGTACAAAAATGCATTATGGTTCACTGTAATTTGAAACAATAAAAATGTATTGTTAACTAAACAAGTTTGTTTCCTTCTAATAAACCTGTGATTTTGCCTAAAATTATTTAAAACCTATATCTATGAATAACCTTGTTTTTTCTTTATATAATAATTATAGGCAGTTAAGTGCAGCTTATCTATGACTGAACTCAAACAGAAGACTCAATAAACATTGCTACCTTTGAGGACTGAATCAAGTCTCTTTTTATTACACTTTCCAAAAGAGCACAGCGCAAATACTGCTGCATGCAGACTGAATCAGCTGTGGTTGTGTTAGTGCAATAGTCAAAACATAGTCTCTTATAACCTCTAAAATGTTTCAAATAGTTTTGTAACAGTTTTTAGCTTACTATTCATCGGTGTGTAAATCTATGACATTAAAACATACCTACCTTATAATGTATACGTAATAACTTATAAACGACGTATGCGACAACTATTAAAACCTGAATGAGAGGAGAGTAACTTGTAATAAATTTATTTACCTTTGAAATATAAAATAACATAACAAAAGTACAAAGATATTTCACCATCACATTTCACATTAAATGATGTTGAAATTTCAAATGAAACTTATACATAAGTATACAAACCCATTATTTATACAAAATAGTAGAAATACGCATACCAATCATTATTTACTACGAATTTGCAAATTACCCAAAACCAAAAGAGGCTGTTTCAAATGAATTCATGCAAAGCTGCAAATGTCTGGCACAGATTAGTATAAATTTACGTAGGTATAAGTACGTGTTTTAAATAGATAAAAATAAAATAGTTATAATATAGTTTTGTTAGTTGCAAAAAGTTAAACTATACGATAATTATTTATATTTGGGGGAATATGTGAAATATATGTCAATATATATTAAGAGAACTGCAAGTAGAGAGTAAGTAAGAGTAGTGCCTGCGTATAAGATGGGTGTAAAATCAGTTTAGTTAATAGTTTTGTATCTCAATTGGTTGTTTCTTATAGTGTAGTATTACCAATACTAAATGACTTAGTGACATTTCAGTAGCGTTACTAGACTAATTTCTAATTTACTCTAATTTTGTGTAAGGACAATTTGGTAATTTTTGGTACCAGTAATATTTTTATTACATATTAAACAGAATATTTGCGGCAGTATAAAGGACACGCAATAAATGGTAATATTTTTAGACGTGGTATTATATAAGACCTATTTGACGAATACTCTCATGGCGTATATTTTTGATTATACCAGAAAGCTTATGTTGTGACCAAAATGAAAAAAAAAAAAAAACTAATTGGTTTTAAATATTCTATGAATATGGTTGGTATATGTATGGCTTGGAAGATATGAAGCATGTAAAATACGATTATACTATTTTAATTAGTCAAATTTGCCAAAATAGTTGCCTGGTCCTGGTCAGGAATTAGTAATGATAAATGCCCAACATGCAAATAATAAGTAGTTACGATTTTATTCTAAATTATCATGCATAAGCAATATTAGACCTTACAACTATGTTAAAAAAAAAAACTATTATATTGTGGATATTTTAGCATGCATTTTTTTTAATTAAAAGCTGTTAATAATGATATAAGGAATATCTATAATAAACAGCATTTTAAATTTGCCATCCCCAATATGTCCTAAAAGAGAGTCATATTGCATAAATGATTTATTACGATATCTAAATATTAATAGCAAAAATATAGTATGATGAAGATAATTTTTTTTTCCAAAACTATAATGAACTGAAATCTTATAAATATCACAAACCCCAATGAATATACCATTGCTAATTTATATTTAACGAACTAAACAAAAGAACTTACCCGTCAAAAATATTGATGACAACTACAGATTTAATTTGAATCATTCCTAAAAACCCCACTATTACTAATGTCCCCAGGTTTAAGACACTTCAATAGCCATTGTGCAATAGTACTGAAACCTTAGTTCAAAATTCTCAGAACAACATTATTACTAGCTTGATAGACACTAATAATATAAACATGCATGCAATATGACAATGATTACGTTACATAATGAAATTTGTAAGAACATTATGTAACATAAAGAGCTAATTACAACGAAGTTTCTACATAGCATAATAACCTGTGCATTTAAGCAATGTGTAAGATTAAAAATTACAAAGAAATATTATTTCATGTAAGTAACGCTGCCTGTTGGGTACAAGATTCCAACCTTTCGAGCTCCTAGGACCCATAAAGAAACAGCCTCCTTTGCACTTAGAAGTACTTGTGATTTTGCTGTTCGGTCCGCTGTGAATGCCGTATCCTGCAATGCACTACATGTTAAAGCCGATTCTGTTAATAGCAACTACACGCTCACACTGCTCAAGTAAATGAGTTCAATGTTCTTGTTATTTCATTTAGTAAAAATGGATGTTTTTTATTTCAAATGATGCCATATTTCTTTAAGAGTTTTCAAATAGGAAGATGTTAGCATTCATACAGGAGAATTAAAGATTTTTTCTTTAGATTGCTAAATCTACAAAACGTTAAGGATTTTTTTACTGTTAGCCAAGGTATGTCATATGGTTAGAAAATAAGCTTAAAACAAATGGTGGCCATACCCTGACATTCTCGAGTTCTGTTTGTGTGATTTGCAGCTGCTCAAGTAATTCTTCAACTGATACTCGACTTAGCTGGCTCTTGTCTGGATCAACTTCACTTTCCTGTAAATAACAAAATTACATTTATATGACCAGATTCTCTTTATTGCATATGACACAATGAGCCAACTATGTGATTAATATTTATTGTAATATACTCCTCAGTGGTTAACTCTAATATGTTAATTCTACACAATAATTTGAACAAGATATTGAAAATAAATAAATAAAAATTACAATTAAAGTCATGTTCTAACCACATGCCCATGACACAGTGTCTCTACAAATTATGTATAAGAAGTGGATCAACGGAGTAATAACAATAAATATGTATTAAGAATTATAGAGATTTAGTATTTTAGAATTTAGCATAGTGGTTTTGCATTATTTCTCCCACTTATAGAGGTATTCAAACTTAGTTCTCAGAGGTAATAACACATCTTTGGCGAACCTCGTCTAGTACTCTTATCATATCTGGGATTACTGATAGCCACTTACATCTGGTCAAATGTATGCATGTTTACTACCTTTAAAATGTAAGTGTAAGTTTAAAATAGAGTATATTTTTTAAAGGAGTCATTTGCATTAATCTATTTTCAAATAGACATAACAGAGGGCTATAAAACTATTTGAAATTCTACACTTGATTAGATTTTTTAAGGCTCAAGAAAACAGTTAATACAATTAATAATACCTTGCCCAATTCAAATCTGGTAGCTTCAACCCCCTTGTTGTACATCTGTAGGTACATGGCGCGGTGTCTGCCTTCCTCATCCTGTAGTTGTTTGCTTGCTTCCTCTAACTGTTTCTCCAACATATGGATCCGTTCCTTAGCCTGTTCATAGTTTGGTAGTAGTTCACAATAACGAGTATTTACATCCGCTAACTTCTGCAATAGAGCTTCTACTTTATCATTGTGAGACTTCTTCATTTCTTGTGTCTCACCTACATGAGCCCTCATGACATCCTCTATCTTCTTCTCATAATATGCGATCAAGTTACGACGTTCCATGTCACTGTCCCCAACTTCCGTCATGCAAGAGGCATCATGAGTGAGCATTAAAACTGATTCTTTTGAGTGTAACGATGAATTTGTAAGATCATCAAAGTGGCCAGAATCTGTGAAGGAACCTTGCATCTAATTTCGGCTACGTGTTGGTGTATCTTTAAACAATGGGCTATCAGTGACATCAAATGCTCTACATGGTTCTTTGCATTTCAGATCATCTTCATCAATAGATGCTTCTTCATTGTTTTCCCGTATTGTTACAATTTCGCTAGAGTTGGACTTCTCATCTGGAGAAAATATTGATGCCTTATACAGTCGAAGCTCGACAACTTCCTTTGTAAGATGGAAGATCTCACTGTCCTTCTTTTCTAAATCCTTCTTAGCCTGACTAAGAAGGCTTTTAAGTCGGCGAATCTGCTTTTGGGCACGCTGCGTTGGTGTGAGATACTCATCCCCTGAGAGGCCTGCATGGGATGAGCAATGAAGGACATATCGCATGGATCGTCCGCTGAATGTTGTGCCATTGAATGGTGCATAACCAGCTTCAATAGAAGCAGCTGTAGCTGCACTGCCATAACTGTGGAGAGACTCGTCATCTGGTAGATCCTCGGGAGAACCCGGAGGAGTATGGGCCGAGTCTGTCATACTCAACTTTCTATCCATGTAGGGGCTGTCTGGGGTTTTCAAGCAGGACTTTCTGGGCTTGACTTGACCGTTTGAATTGAATGACTGTGAAGAAATGAACACAATATTATTGTAGTTACACACTACCATATCACTAACAATACTGGCTGCAATCCAACATTGAGCAGCTTTTTCTTTAAAACGAAAATCGTAGAGGAGTTTAAAAATAGAAAACAAAGAACTATGTTTACGTACTATGTATACGTGATATATACGTACTGTAGTTCATTTTAATTAAACGCTCCGCTTGAATTAGATCCACTCAGGTCAATAATGCAATTGGTTAGTGCAAGCCATAACAGATGTTACTTACGTGGCTCCGAGGGCGATGGCTCGGCTCCGGTAGACGGGAGCCATCGCTTCGTGGCTTTTGATTTGTATTTTCCGTGATTATTGGAATTAATTTTCTTGTAGCTAAAGGCGATCGTTGCACCATTTTTTCACCGCGCAAGCGCAGTGAAGACGAGCGTCGGAAATTGCCGATGACATTTCCCGCGCAGCAATGCTCATCGTGAAATTCCGCTATTTTTCTACCACAATTTCTGTTCATTTTCTTTAGTTTTTCTCATTCACGTAGTGTGCTGGAAAATCAAACAGCTGGTGCGAACATATCGTAGCAAAACAAAACATTGTACCACAGATAATACAATACAATCGTTATTACTCGTTATGCATCATACTTTATGGTTTTTATTTATTAATTTATCTGCTGTGTGATGGTAAATAAAAATCATGCGTAACGTAAAATTGCAGCGTATCTTTTAAACTTATGATTTTGTGTTTGGTCGTGAATTTCGTTGTTACTTCTGGTTTAAATCTTGTAAAATTCCGATTATGTGATTATTTATCAACCACACTTGAAAGTAATATACCAGAGGCCTTTTCAAGATACGTAGTTTGAGTGTTGTTTAAGTCTAAGTATATTTATATCCGTAAATAATTTTGACGTCCATATTCTTCCTACAAATTATTACTTAAAATCACAATTAAGTAGATATATTTTTAATAACATTAAAATTTAAACATTTCAGAGTGACTTGGCTAGCAATGCAGGTAGAGGTGCATAATTTTCCGTTTAGCTTTAGCATGTGAAATAATAAAATGTTTAGTAGTTTCTAACCTTATGTATTTGTACCTACAATATGATATTTCACCGAAAGTTCGAGATATGTTGGCGACGTCATCGGCTACGTAACCAAATGATTCTAATGTGGATGTATGTAGCGCAGAGTTACCTATCTATTTCATATTTAGTTAGGTAGTCTTACGCCACCATATCGGCGATATCGCCATGGTGGCACGGTGGGCAGGGACTACGTAGGGATGGCAAGAAATGCCTCTGATTGATAGGTAGAAAATAAATAACAAAAATTTATTGTCTTTACTTTTAGGTTAATGATGAAGATTTAAAAATAAATTTGATTACCTTATTATGTTGCACTACAAGTCCGTCCTCGTATTTATACACACACACAAAAGAAACTAGCTAAAAATATTAATTATGACTATACATCGCATGAAATAAATTCAAGTTTACTTCATTTAACCGGTTATCGTTGCGCTGTACTAACTGTGATTCAGGTTTAGTTAAATCAATACCTAATTGCAACACTCGACGCAGTCAGTGACCTAAAATAAAATCGATGAATTCCTGTGAACTCTATCGTTCTAACAATAGAGCAAAAAATGAGCAAAGTAGCTGACTACACTAAACAATTGCACAAGAATACAAGAAACTGCTTCTTACTGTAATATTGCGAGAACGCACAATCTGGTTAACTTACTGAGTAGTACAATCGCTTATTTTTGCTAAGGAAGCAATATTCTTACGGAAGAGATTTAATTTGGTTGGCCTACAATAAACTAATGAGGATTTAATAATAATTGGGAACCTTTAACTCCGTTATGTTTATTTATAGAAATGAAGGATGAAATAAGTAAATAAATAAATTGCAAAATCGAAGTATTATTTATGTACAATGTCGGATTGACCATAGACGAGGTGCAGTTTATCAGGCAAGTCCTGCACGGGCCCTCGGTCCTACTTAATCCTTGGCTGACTCACATGTAACATGGTTCATACATACATATGTACCTACTTACATACTACACGATTTTAGACAAGTATAGATAATCATAATAGTAACAATTATAATGTTACTCCATGTAAATATTTGTTTGGAAATGTTAATAAAATTGGTAATTGAAAAAAATGTATCGTAAAAATAAATAAATGAACATAGAAAGCAATCGTTACTTTGAGATAACAGACATTATTATGTAGTTTTAAATAACAATTTTAGAATTTAATACCTAATAATATTTTTTATATGTAAACAGAATTCGGTACTTGAGAAAATTGAAGGTACGATGTTTTTGCTTCAAAAAGTAGTTTACATCTAAAATGGCATTGTGTAGGTAACAAATAGCCTTGAAATTTGTTTTTTATAATAAAGTACCTAATTATTTCTCAAGCAGTATATACGTAAGTACCTATAAGAATTTAATTGCTAAAAGTTATTACTAAAATGTTTTTGTAGCATAATAACATTTTTAATTAGGCAGTGGCGTATGTATCCGGTCTCGCTTGCATTCGGTTTCATAATTTATTTCCGAGCAGTATTGACAAATTGCACTTTTAAATATCTATTATATAGAGTGTTATGTAGCGTAGAATTCAGGGCACACGGACGAGTAAATTAAATAGTAAACATTGCCACCGAATAGGTAGGTGAATTTATTTTGTATTTCAACAATTGCCACAAAACAGACCTTCAAGTGAAATATTGAAATAAATGCTTATTATAACTTGGGCTATTATATTTCAATCTAGTCGTAGTGATTTGCGATGAGCTATTTGTATTGAAGTGCGCATAGCTTCACTATGTGGATGATCTCCAAAGTTAAACGCGTTGAGGGCGGTCAGTAATTGAATGGGTGACCGATAATGGTAAACTCAAGCACACTTTTGTGTTTCATATGCCAAAGGTCCCAACTGTTTTATTTATATAGCAATCGTTAAATTTTTAAAGCCTTAAGGTGGTTTGGCAACATCCGTCACGGATTCGCCACTCACTCGTGGAATCTACAACAATTCGCATTGCAAGAGCATGTGGAATCCTCTAGGCCTTCTCCAGTTGCGGCCCAGCAAAGCCACTTGCATTGATTTATTGTGTGCATGGTGTGTTAACAGTATTTTGATTGAATTTAAATTGTGATTAGGTAGTAGGACAGTAGACAAGTGATCGCTAGTGATAAATAAGACTTACTTTTACTTTCAAGATTTGTTGTAATCCAATGCCATTTAGACTTATAGAAAAGGAAAACGACGCAAAGAACACATGCCTGGGAATTTTTTTCATTGTTCTCAAAGATGCGTGTAGTTCCACCTACACTTAGGCACCGAGACTGTTTCGAAATGTTTCTGTTCTAATGTCTTAATGTTTTCATCCACTGTTTGAAACTAAGCTCATGAAGAGGATGATTTTTAAATAATCGTATGCCGTATAAATGTAGAAATTTGGTTTTTAAATTAATCAGTGTTAAACCGGTAGAACTTCAATAATTATCGTCCATTCACCTGACGCAAGTTTGTTTAAAATCTCTACTATAGTTACAAGTTATTTCAAGGACGAGCTGAAATTCGTTCAAGTTTTTTACTAAGTTTATCGAGCATTCTGGTATTATGCAACAGAGTAAAAAACAAACTACCATCGTCATCGCTTTAAGTATTATTTAAAAAATATAAGCTATAAGCTTAATACTTGCTCACATAACGAATATTACAAATACGAAGATTTTAAAATAAAGCGTATTGTTAAAACTAAAGTAACAAAAGTAAGTAAAAATAAAAGTGAAATTATATAAGAATATTTCATACTCACTAATGATTGCACCTTGCAGGAATTTCCCAAACTTCACTGACTTAGCGGAAACCGCTGTCGAAACGTTAGTACAGCACATTGTTAAAAGAACAGTCGAAACTCAAAATATCAAATGAATCGTTCGCACTTAGTTTTTCATCGGGAAAACTTAGAAATATCAACTCGAACATCGCAAATTACATAGAGTAAACCATCCACGTTAACTTTTACGCTAAGAATGTTGCGGCAAGTTGTCGGAGCGCAGTGCGTGCTTGTTCAATGTTTGTTCACGGTAGTTGGTGCCGTCGCTAACGCCCCGTCGTGGCCACCTCGGTCAACTGTGCAAGTAGATTGTTTCGGAAAAATGAATTGTGTACAATTTCAATAGGCCTACAGTTACGTAGTACACGACGTTACACAAATTTCAGTCTTTCTCATTCGCTGTTACGTCAGGTTAACAAATCGAAGCGAGTGTTCAACGTACCTCACAGATTTTGGTGCACCTATTGAAGCGGGCCACGCCATCTGGCGACGTAATAATGCAGTCTGCTCATTGCTCTGGTTTTGCTTTGTATTTTAAACAAATTGTCTAGAAATTACGCGCACTTACGTTGTAAAATCAATGATTAGTTGCATTTAATATATAATCGTTTCCTGACAAATTGATTTATTGTTGGTTGAAAAACGTAGATGATAGATGAATGCTTTGGTAGTTTGGTAATAATCAGCCAATAGAAAATGACGATGTGGTAAATGGCAATGCGGATGGAAATGGCGGCGGCGGCAGTTTTTCTGTCGTCAGTAATTATTACGACATACTCTGATAACTATGAAAACATGTTCTACAGGTAGAGGTACATAAACGTGGTTCGATTGAGTTTCTAAATTACCTTCCGCATATTATTGACAAATTGTATCACAGATTATTATCGAATTAGGAAACACTTATTGGGTATCGTAAAGTCGTTAACAAAAAAAGTTAATTTACGGTTTTTAAAATGTTTTTATCCTTTTTTTTTCTTGACACTTTATGACACCTTAAAAACTTATTCAGTTAAGTGTTAATAGGTCGGAAGAGGGCGCGGCTTAAATCC
>DWOQ01000707.1:0-10609 GCA_018251115.1 Codatractus alcaeus
AACTTTTTTTTTTTTAACTCTTAGGTGTGTACGTTTCCTCACGATGTTTTCCTTCGCCGCTGAGCAAGTTACAATTAATTTCTAATACGCACATAATTTCGAAAATCTCAGGTGCGTGCCTGGGATTTGAATTTCGGACCCCCCGTTTTAAGAAGCCGAATTTTAAACCACTAGGCTATCACTGCGTGACAAGGAATAGCAGAAATAATATGATAAATTAAACAAACGAGCATGGTTAGTTGTTCAAGAATTGATTAAATGCGAGTCCAACATGCATGGTAGGGTTTTGTTCCACCGAATAACATTTAACGCTATGTAATTTTTTATTTATTTATAAGTTTTATACATCTTAGGCACCATGTATTATGAAAGATATATACTTTTTATGTCTTTTTATTTTACTTTTATTATTATTACTTTTATGTATTTTATTATTATCGCGGCCATACTCTAAAGAATTCAAGTGTATACGTATTACCATTCAGAAGATACACCCCTGTGACAGACACACAGACGGACGAATAAACAGACTGATAGTGGAGCCTTATTAAAATACGGGTCATTTTAATCTATGGGGCTTATTAAAACTGTAAGAGAAAAATGGAAAGTAAGTCTTTTTATTATAAAGAATCTGGAAGAAAAGCTCTTTAATTATAAACGTTTCTAATAATAGGATAGTTTTTCATGGCCGTTTTCCAGCAAGGAACCTAACGATACTTAACGCCAATCTCAAAACCCGAGGCTTTTATTATCCCGAAACACAAAGAAGTCTCGGCGTTTAACAACGTTGCGAACCAAAAAATTAGACTCGAAAAATGTTTTCCCTCCGAAATTCTTCGACTGAATCCCGGCTGAAGTTGTCAAGAACGGATTAATTACGGTATGGAAACAATCGAATTATTTCATTCGCTGTATTGTTTTAGATTTCTCGTGAATTGAATTATCAATCGGGTTCGTTTGGAGTTGTAATTTTTCTCGTGCGTCTCCTGAGATGAATTTTAAATTCAACGAAGTGGTGACAAAATTTATTATCCTTAACTGAGTCTCTGTGTCTGTGAGTATATTGTATTTATAGAAGCAAATGAGCATGCAATTTTGGCAAAGGGAGATCTCCTGCCAGGCGAGGTGATCGTGCCTGGGGAGCGACCGTGCTCCGATAGTCTCAGTTCGGAGTTTATATATATGCAAGGTGTTGAGAAAACTTCGATAGCATGATTCAGGAATACATGCGGCGCCATCTCTTGACGAGTTGTGGAAGGTCGCCACACAGTCCTGATGTTAAGTGGCAAATGCCGTCTAAGGACATGTAATCAACACCAATAAGATTGGAGCCCTACCCTAGATGGGCCACAGATGCATTGCTAAACTAGATTGCCAACACCAAACCCTAACGGTAAATAACCACGACCACACAGGAACATCTGTTACCTTTTCTAAATAAGACCCTGTCCCACCTATGATCAGTCACAAATGCTTCTTCCGAGTACTAAAATGGAACGCCCTCTAATATATCTCTGCTTAACGGTACTTTCAAACCAGAACACGGCAGTTTTATAATTATAAAATATGGCGGCAGTTCCAGGCCAGTTAGACTGTGAAATACTTTTTAATTACATCTTTTTCTCAGTTCTCCCATTAGAAGATGTTTGTTCCTTGAGAATCTTAGCATATAGTGTATTTCAGTTATTGCCCTGAATTATTCGGGATTAGTTCAACTTGCAAAAATAGCAAAAAGGTAAGTTATAGTGAATGGACACCAAACCAACATTCATGTTTAAAAAAGGGCGAACATTATTAATAACAACATGAGCCATGGTTAAGCGCCCTCTAGCGGACATCCGTGTTTCGTATATATCTGAGCGTATGTTTTCCCGCATTCACTTCGTTTCCTCTTTTTGTTTCCTGCATCACGATGTTCTAATGAGCTCCGTCGCTTGTACGGCTATTTAAAATTTTGATGATGTTGTAATTATAATATTATTGTGTGTTATTTTACATCTAGGCTTCAATCTTGCTTTACTATACGTGAAAACTTGCTACGGTAGTGCGATAAGTACGTGACTAAACTTAATTGATGATTTAGTAAGGCATCCTATTTTATTTCAGAAATTTAATATCATTATTGAAAAGCGCATAGCACCGTGATTCGCTTAGCTTCAACTGATCTACAAAATTAAACAACGTTGGACGCGGTCGGCAGTTAGTGGCCAAAGTATGCGCGCTTCCTTGCTTTGAAAGCACATCGAACTGGCGGTCCCGATTGTTATCACAGGAGTCGTCACACCTAAGCCTTAAGGGCTGTTTGAAAAACATCCGACACCAGTTTGCCACCAACCCCGAAACGGGGGCCAAAACCATTCCTCCCTTCCCCCTCATGGTCTTCTGTCCCCCCAGGCTAGAGCCCCATTAGGAGCTTGCTTCCAAAAACCCGGTAAAGCTGTCAAGGCCACTATGGCCAACAGCAACTCGAAAAAAAAAAGAGTTTGCCATTAACCCTCTCCGCTAATCCGCAATGTAGCAACGTGGTATAGTATGCTCCAGGCCTTATCTAGTTATGGGGAGGGACATTGCTGGCCACGCAGCAGTGGCATACAAAAAGCGTTAGCCGCAATATTGTTAATTTGTAAAATTAATGTAGTAGTTAATTTAATCTAACTCATAACGTAAATTTAACATTACCTCGTAAGTATTGGTTTGTACATGTTGCGTATGGAACTAGCGTACATAATTTTCGGGTCTGCCGGTCGCGTCAAATCAAACGTCACGTCATGTCATGTGGATTGTTCGCAATTTTGCGGATCCCCCGCAACTGAACTCCGGAATTCCGGGTGACAATACCGAACTGGCGGAGCTATTACAAACGTAATATGGAGAAATTTCGAAATTGAATGCCGTATTACATGTGACGTGACTGATATTTGTAATTAGGGATGTTACAGTGACATGAATTGGTACTTCGTAATTGGATCCCATACCATCATCCCATCAAAAGTAAAACTTATTCCTTATACATAAAATACCTTACACATTCATTAAACGATGCTTTAAAACGGTTTTAATGGTAGCTTAAAGTTAATAAAATCCTGCTTGAGATATATGGAAAAAAATCTGATTGGTACGCTATAAATGTAATACTATGTATTAAGCTTACATGTAGTGTTCAAGTTAATTCTATAGTACTCGTAAATTCTGTAATGTTAGAAACATTCTATAATGTTTTACTTGACCTCTGAAAATGTATAAAGAAACTAACACGAAATTTAATAAGTGTTGAGTTACGTTAAAATTACCAGAAAGAAGTGCGCGTAGCTCCGCCGCTAATATGGATCTTAACCCACAAAGTTAAGACGCCCTGGTTGCGATCGGTAGTTGGATGGGTGACCCGTAAGGGTAAGTTTCATGCACGTTTCCGTATTTTGACAGGCACGTTAGGCAATCAGTCATGGTTGTTTTTGTTGAATAATCGCCGTTAAACTTTTCTGAGGGCTCATAGACGGTTTGAAAACCTTCGACACGGTTGAACATTGACCCGTATGTCCTTACACGCGTCCGTCTTGGAGCAGCGTGGCCAGTGGTGCAAAAATAGGGTGGTACAAAAGTAGGGAATTAAAAAACATAATATTATATTTAGAAATTCTTATTCGATTGTAGATTAAATTTATGAAATCTTTACAGCCTTAATGCATGTTATATGGTAGATTGTTCGCAATGTAGCAGATCTCATTTGCACTAGAATTTCGGATGACTATGCTAATTTTGTGACGGCTGAAATCACCTTATTTTATGTATCCTTAATAAGAAAGATTATAAATTCTCATGAAACTCCAGGTACTTAGTTAAAACCCTCTTCCATCCGTCGATGAATAGATCGAAGTGAGGATGCACCTATATAAGAGTGACATACAAATTAGCTAACGCAAGCGTGGCTTGATGATATGGTAAGCAGTTTATGTTTCTGGTTTCGACTGTAAAAATCGGCGTAAAGAATCGAGCCAGGTCCTTCTTCTGAGGTTAAGTTCAATTTGCTGAACTATTTCTTAGCCATCCATCAATTGACAGTGGACAGTTGATTTGTAGATAGTAGTTTTGCCATTGCATTAAAAATAAACTTATAGGAGGACATATCTGTCTATCGAAACGGGTTTCAGTGCGAGACCTGTAGGAAGATGAATATGCAAAATGTGAGGACGGAGATCCTATATAATATAAAACTCGATGTTTCCAACAGCTGTTAATCTCTTTTCTCCCCCTTTATTCACTTCCCACGCGTAAAGTACGCGCTCGTAGAGTGCGTAATAATATAATAAGGTGGTAACTGATAACATATAAGGGTATTCCTACGTAAAATTTGTGCCTTTTATTGTTTTTAAAACGCTCCGCCGTGTAAATATTTATATTTAATTATACTCTAACTATGTCTCCACACAATTTATACAAAAGAATGACACGTTTAAAATTTGAGTTATTCGTTAATATTTATTACGGCCAATCGATATACTGAACAATGTACTTTAAATATTCATAATGTGTAACACTGCCATATAAAATATGAACTCGGGCCAGTAAGGGATATGATACAATCTATTGAGTAGCGTAAGGCTACTTATTTCATTTTGCAATGCCATGAAAAGTAGCTACGCATATATAAATTGTAAGCCTGTCTCCTGCCTCCAATCCCAAAGCGACGGTACCCTACAGTAGCCAATCATCATCATGACTCGTATGCTTTTGGGTTGTCTAATTCTTAAAAGACTAAGATAGAATGCTATTAGATAATATCAGCAGATTTTTTAGCAAGATATTTCGAAATGATATTATATCGAAGCGATTCCAGTTGGAACTGTTAATTCTGTTACCAGCTTCGGGGGCCAACATAATCCTGCAAAGGGTCGCTCCCCTACAATGTCTCCGATTGAAAATTCAAGGACTTATAAAGTTAAAAAGACGTCCTTCTTCCCAATGACAGCAAGGTACAAGCAGACTGATCTTAATGGTACAATAACCATATCCATTATAAATATACTCTTTACGTCAAAATCTTTTTAATTATTAATGCCACCTAGAATTAGCTTTAAAATAATATTTTCAAAGGTAATGACGAACTTCCTTTAATCTGAATAAATTTAATCTTAATTAGACGCTAAAGTAGTATACCTGAGGGCGAAACTATACTGCCATCTTCACATAAAGTGCGATTTAGCGTGTAGCAAAAATAGCTTTTCTGAAATTCATAATCTGTAACAAAAGACGATTATAGAATTGAAAGTCTTGTCTCTAAACGATGATATCTTCATGTACTCCCCACTGTTATTTCTGCCGTTATTGTGCCGCGTGTCCCACAGACAGACCAAGATGAATTATTACACAAATAACCTGATAGAAAATTGATCATTTACATGTTTATCTGGCCAGGGTCGAACTCAAACCTCTACTAATCTGACTAGTCCGTAGGTTTTCTTAAATAGGTTTCATAAGACCTTAAAAATAAAAATTGTATTTGCTTTTACTAGCTGAATAATCTGTGTCCTTGTTAATTCTTGAGAGGGATTACAACTCTTCCTGGTTTGACCCCGGAGGTACCTCAATTATACTTTAATAACTACTGTAATGTCACGCGCTGCTATGTTCTATTTTGACGATTGTGGTCAAGGAGAGACACTTATACGATTTCAACTTAGTCCTCAGGGGGTGCTACCTGAGAATGGATCTGGACTTGGTTACTGATATCTATGGGCGGCAGTATCATACCATCAGATGGTCTACTTGCTCGTTTGTTCTTTATAAGCTTGTTATTGTTGTTATTTTTGTACAGAACGCTCGCTACTGTGCCTCTCATGTTCTGTTTCCGTATGTTTTCAGTAGCGCCGCACTCAACTGAATCTAAACCATGAATATATTTGGCCGCCATCGGTCAAAGAATTATAAAGGTTCTGTTATGATATGCGATTGTAGCGCATAAATCCACAAAAGTTGACAAAGGGCACGAATTGTATTGTTGAGGGTTTAGGGTTTTCGAAGACCCTTTTGCTATTGTTATGTGTTCATGATATGATAAGTTACAAGTATTCAGTGAAGTATCTTTAGGATGCTGAAAATTTCAACAACACAACAGTTTAGGTAAATAATTCAAGAACTGGCGATATCAATTCACAAGTTATTAATTGAGGGCCTCGAAGCGAATGTAAAATGCGAACTTACCAGATTTTTCGCGTAGAATTTTTAAAGAATAAAGTTATCTCAAAATAATTGACAGTTAATTAGGATATGAATTCTTTTGATCTCAAATGTATAATAATTGAACAGAAAGATTATTTAATTATTTTTAATCTGCGCACTGACAATTAAACACATGTGTGCAATTTGTATTAAATTTTTTAGTTTTTCGCTCAACAACACCTTAAATTATATTTCGACGCATAATAGGTAATTTTTAGTGAAGAATCGTATGAACAGTACGTAGTTTTAGAAATAAGCATTATTATCTAACTTTATAATTCATTTTTACCTAATTTTGAAACCTACTTTATTGTAATACAATTATTCATGTATAGCTGTACGATTACATAAATAAATAAATGAATCTCTCTGTAAGCGACAGTGGAGCTCGAATCACCAAAGTCACAGACGTGGCAAATTAACTGAGCAACTCTCAGAATGAAGAACGTTTCGTACTTAATCCTGCAACGAACGCATTTAATCATGGAATTCCCAAGGTGACTCATTCAGAAATTTTGATTAATTTCGAGTTTAAAGCTTCAAGACAATTTCATAAGATAACTAGTAGACGTAACACATGCTCGCACCAGTTTATTTTTTCATTAAAAAAATGTATGGAACCCTAATGATAACTTTCCACAATACCAAATTATGCAAATAAAAAATCCACAATTCTTGTTCTGAAGTCATATCATAAACTTAGTATACATCAACTGCTATATGAAAAAATATATACCGATTTTTTCACTCCTTACTCCTTTATTATAATTAAAGTATAGATTACAGCAAGAAGTAAATTTTAGTATCGAATTTATTTTAATATGTGATGTTATGTTTGGTGGTCACTTCTTCCCGTGGACTCCTGCAACTGATCGTAAAAAACAGTAGACGTCCGTAAATTCAAGCAGAATGCCTTGCTGTTGTTACACTTAGTTGGATACCAACACCCACTAAATAATGACGCTGGTTGTATTATTTTATAATACTATGCATAATCCATTAAATTTTAATGCTTATTTTAAATTATATTACAATTATGAAACAATGTTAAAAATCCGAGGAATATCTACTCATTGAAGAATCTGGCCGGGAAAAGAGGGTGTCCTCAAAAACCGAAAACACCGTACCTATTTTGGCAGTATGATATGTAGGAGAGTATTAAGTCCCATATTCATCCCAGGATTACTTCTTGAAATCGTAATTTACTACACTTTTTAAACCTGGAAAAGATAGCAGAAAGACTATATGTGGTGGTGGTACCACCAGAATTTAAACACGAAGGTTATTAAATAAAACATTAACACATTGGTATGATTATTAAAACTCACTCAAAAGTGAAATTGACGAACTTCGTCGCGGGATTAAGACGAAATTTACGTGTTGACGATTGAAAACGTCATCACAGCGCAAACGCTTCGCGAAATCCCCGTAAGTAAGCCACTAAAGTAAATGGGTTATATAACGACCTCTCCATCTTAGCCGACAATTTTTGCGTACGTCAACTTTTCTTTGGGTAAAATCTGTATTTTCTGTTTTGAACCGTGGTCCGAGTGTAAGCTAAAGTATAAGACCGTAACGTATCGTTTGTTCGCGGTACAAAGCAATATTTTTCTTAATTGATCACACATACTAGATATTTAATTTAATCATAATTTCTACACAATTTACTCAGGTCATTAATTTATGTTAACTATTAGAAAACAAGGACTTATCTTATCAAAACTTCAATATTCGACAACTGTTATAATCATTAAGACTCTCTGTATTCATAAAGTTGCCCTCGTGCTCATATCTTCATCTAATTTTTAGCCTATTTGTTGAATACAATACAAATAATCTGGTTTTAATGTTTTTAGCAGCAATGGATTTTGTTTTATTTGTACTGTACCGGTATAAATACAGGTACTTACTACAGGAATATTTTTACCCTGAAAATTGTTTCTGTGGTATATGTAATATTTGTCATATATAAATGTCTTTAATAATGGTCATAAAGTAATGGTATTACCATTAGTTGACAAAATAAAGAAGTTAAAGATAAAAAAAGGTACATAACTTCCAAACAACGGCTAAGAAACGTAGTAGCACAGAAATTTTATCGTCTAAAATCTGTGAAGTGTTTAATCAAAGCACCATATTTTTATTTCACTTCCTGCTATACCATTTAGTCAACAAGTAGGTATTATCCCGTCGCATCGCTAGTTATACAACAGTTTCCTCAAGTGGTGAGTATCCACGCTGTAGGATAGCAGGATTCCGGTGTTATGAGGGCGTACATAAAACAAATATGCCTATTTTCAACAATTTCACGCTTATATTCTTTCCGCTTGCGCACTCACTCGTTCCTTCCACAAAATTCCGACTCGAATTGAAATATAAGAGTGAAATACTTTCTTCTACAGTGACAGTATAATTTCCGTTTTATATCGTTTTAATATTCCTGTAATCTGAAATATGCCTGGCTTATTTTATCATTTTCTTATGATGGTAGAACTCATTCTGTTTTAATATTTTCTAGGGGTCAAATATTCGAAATTTGCCCGTAATTATTATTTTTGTATACGTTACTGAGTTCTTTTATCAAAGGTTCTGTTAATATGACATTTTAAAGTTCTTGGCAGACAATCTCTAATCTATGCGACTATTTGGTAACTTGTCATTGACAGTACGAACGTGAAGAATGAATGTTTTATTTTGTTCAATTTATTATACTTAATATATACTCGTAAAAAATATAATTATGATTATGTTTCACATTCAGTAAGACAAGTAATGTTCAAGATAAATGATATCTAAAATTATCTATATAAATGAGTATATATGATGTGTGTACGAAATGCATGGTAGTGTGTGTAATGTTTTATTTAGTGATTTAATACACTTTATAATCATTATTATTGAAAAGTATTAGCGTTCTGCACTTCTTCTATTTATAAACTATAAGTGTCCCAAATTCATTCTCCTCTGTTCGCGCACTTTTCCTAAAAAGTGGTCCAAAGTTTTTGCTTCACGTATTAATATATAGATTATATTGACAAGTGCGAATCGGACACGCACATAAAGGATTCCTTAGCCTTCATTAAGATCGAACAAAAAGAAGCAACATACCACCGGATATTATAACGAAACACCGGATATTGTATTCGGTTTTGAACCGTGTGACAAGGAAAAGACCCACAAAACAAGATACGAAGCGATCCCGCGTATTCCTAAGGTAATAACTAGCAACATAATCGTGGCCAACCTTACGTAGAAAGCTTAGGTAGGAGGTCGAATCTTATGTAGCATTGGTGTAAAAAGTATTATGTAACCTCGATGTATGTATCATATATTATAATTGTGAAGCTATGATCCAAAACACTATTATGGAGTACAGAAGATATTCGTTTTCATCACAGTACCTACAATTTCCGTATTCTAAAGTTTATATATATACATACGAGTATACCGTATTGCAACCCTATTGATACCGGATCACCATTTCCGAATACCCAGCGAGCAAACACAAATCGTCTCCCAAAGACTCGACAATGCAAGTCGGTAGCACTAAACAAACATCCCAGATAGACATGACTTCATAATAGGACCATCAAGTAACATGGGCTTATCTAGGAATGATTTCGAACCCTCAGGGCACAATTCCACGAATCAAATATGACTTGTATAACATGCGGGGATATTGTGTGTTGTTGAGTTAGGAAAGTAATAGAGTAATATATTGATAATAATATTCCCAGGCTTAAAAAAATAAAAAGCAATCTATTTCAATCGTAACACCCATATTTATTGCAAAATATTTATTGTTGTTTATTTAAAAAGACAATAGATTTCATTTTTATCATCTTTCAAGCACATAAGACCTATAGTACACAAATATTAATTATTAAAATCTGTTCATTATTGACGAAAATATCAGTTTAAATCTATAAAAAAGCGAATATACAACTTCAACTATTAATGAATTAAAAATGAACGCATATATTTTCTAACATTGTAATACTAAGGATGTTGTTTACATGTTTTAACGTGTTCATCTCTGAAAAATCAGAAAGTCATTTGAATAAATGTTTTATAATTTAATTAAAATAAAAATATTTTACAATTACAATGCACGGAATATTTTAAGCGCTTATTTATAAGAGTAGGAATATTTATTCGACAATTATATAACCATTGTACCAATTTATTGTCATCCAAAATGCCGGCATTTGTTTTTACCCCTCACTCATTAAATAATGTGAGAGGTAGAAATATATAGAAGAGCCTGCCAATTTTATTTTATTTTTTATTTTATTTATTTTATATTTTATTTATTGACAAAATCCACAGCTTGTAACAAACAATTTACGTTCAAAACTTATAATATAGATAGCCAATTTACATTACAATTTAT